>JASANE010014084.1:0-72278 GCA_030248225.1 Trileptium ribeirensis
GTATTTTTGCGTATTTACTTGGTTCAGTTACGTATTGCTACGACAAATGGTGAAAGGTAAACCGATTGCAAACCGCCATACAGTGCATTACAATAGTAAATTCGAGACACAACGAAAAAGCTCTAGCGAGTGAATGAGTTGTATCAACATTCAGGCGGTTTAGAACGTAATACTTTATTTATATATCTCCAGGTACAAGTATCCAACTAAATTCTTAACAATATGTTTTGCGAATGTCGATTTTCGTGTAGAAAGTAAAGCCTATAAAATGTTTATTGTATAAGTGGGTATAAATCATTTCATCTTCCAAAGTCCATGGATGGATCGTCATATTTATGCCGACAAAAATATATTAGTACTTTAGTTTTTTTGATTTTGTAGCAGCTTCATTTGTTGTTACATAACCAAATGTTCAAGGAAACAAATAAGCTCTGCACCGATGTAGCAACCAGATGTTCGTCACCTCTATAAAAAGTTTTACATATCTGAATGTCATCCGCATAGATATGAATGTTGAAACCTGCTGCAGTCACGATTTCGATCACCGGAGCAAGGAAGATGTTGAAAAAGAATGGTCCAATGACGCTGCCTTGCGGGACTCTACTATGTAACACTGTAGTCTTGGACATAGTTCTCCCAGCTTGAACACATTGATGCCTGTTTGTAAAACAAATTTCGAACCACTTCAGGAAGGTGATACACCTACGTCGGGAAGTCGCTGAAGCATCATTGTGTAGTCAACTGTGTCTAAAGCAGCAGATAGATCCAGGCTGATAGGCAAAGTAACCTGTTTTTTTGCAAAGGCTGTTTGAATATCACTGCAAATTTTTACTAATGCAGCCTTAGTGGAATGACTTCTGCGGTATGCAGACTGTAATTAAGATATGTGCTTATTTTTTCTAAATGACTGATCAGTTGTTCTAGTACTACCCATTCAGTAATTTTGGCAAGGTAGAACATGTTCGAAATCGGACGAAAGCTGCTCATATCATTTATGTCGTCGTTCAAACGTTCTGATAGTGGGTGGATAAGGAACGTTTTTCCTGTTGCTAACAACTCCAGTCTGAACTGATTCGTTAATAAGTGCAGTAATTGGCCTAGTAAGAACAACAACAAATTTCTTTATTATTGACGGTGGTAGTACATATATAGCACAACATTTGGAGTCGCTTGTTGTAATAAGAGTAGGGATGAATACTTCGGATACTAGAGTCAGACGCAATTGTATGACGCTGATGGCGATAGTGGTTTAGATGGAGGAAACTGCGAGGGAATAGCAGCTACCTGGTTTACAAAATAAGTCGCAAATTCGTCGGCGCGTTCAGGTGAGATCGGTGGTTGGCGCTTTCTTTTCAACATTGTGTTTATAACGGTCCATTTGTTATTGGTACTAACCGCATTTATTTTTAATTTTCCAATGATTGTTCAATTTTTGTTGATACATTTGTCG
This sequence comes from Trileptium ribeirensis, assembly GCA_030248225.1. Lineage (NCBI taxonomy): Eukaryota > Metazoa > Nematoda > Enoplea > Enoplida > Thoracostomopsidae > Trileptium > Trileptium ribeirensis. The sequence continues at coordinate 1,451 of JASANE010014084.1, forward strand.
ATAGAGCTTCTTCTGGCTGGACTAAAGATAGAGCTTAGGATAAGACTAAGGCATAGGCTTAGATACCGATAACGGCATGGCATGCATTATACTTCGGCCCCTAAAGTTGACATAGGCGGGGTTTGCTATTAACTATACTAAATTGTATTAATGGCGGCGGTTATAGATTTTGCCAATACGCGTACACCTACAATTCACCTGTAGGCGCATAGCTTATACTCTTGTTTTCATTATATAATTTTTGCTTTGAATTTGATTGTGAAGATGATTTAAAGATAATGCATGTGAAAGGTTGCACATGGACATAGAGTACGGAGAACGAAGATGAATTAGCTAATTTCTTTAGCTATTTACTACGAGCAGTTATAGTTTTGTGTTATTTTCAAATTGGACCATAAACTTTGGGGTGCTATTTGTTGAAGACTTCACCACAAAAATTGCTCTTAAACTATTTCTATTGAGTTGATATTTCGGATGCTAACTAGCCAAAATGCGTTTTCTAAAAGATTTTTGCGATTTTTTTCAAGTTGGGCTTAACATTCTAAGTACGCTTTATATTCAAATTCATCTATGTTTCGCACTCTCATATACAGTAACGTCGGTCCCTTGTTATTTTTTGCTTACAGTTAATAGTGTTTATGTACTGGTTAGCTAATATTTAAGTATAATTTCGAGTGTTTATTTGAGTTGGTCGTCTGGTACTGCAGCTTACGTGATTACTTTCGAATTGGTAAACGGGAACGTATACAGTGTATGAACTGGGGTATATACTAAAAAGAGAAACAAAAAGTGAAAATAGGGGTAATTTTTGAAGGGTGAAACGCTTTGAGACGTAACTTTTGACTGTGTGTATGGAAAATAGGATTAGTAAGGGGGTTCAGGATCGGAAGCCTGCCGACTTAGTCTAAAGCTAAGCTTAGTCTAAGGATATGGGATTTTCTTCATATCCGACGAGCACTAAATTTTTGTTAGGCTGAAAAATAGAGAAAATAGAGGACAAATTTCAAAATAGAGGACAATACAGGACTGTTTTGGAAATAGAGGACAAATAGAGGAATAGAAAGTCATATCTATGCTCCGCGTGCATCATTTTACGTTAGCGTGCCATCATCATGTTGGCCTAGCATGCGCTTAATTAATTAAGAACATTAACAAAGTATTCGGCATATTCCTGTTTTGCTATTCTCACTGTTTAAACTACAACGTTCTTTTCGTTCTATAGTATAAAAAGCTCTTCAAGATGAGTGCTGAATTTGTCTTTTACAGTACAATTCATGCCGAAATGGCTGTGGTAGCCTATGCCTAACTGGAAGGTGCAACATTGCTGCGGAGTTCGGACCTTATTTCGTTCGTTCGTATTTTTTACGTTTCGGTTGTCGCCTTAAGATATGTGTTAATTGTGGAAACTAAACATTTAGCGATAGCTTGTCAGTTCGTTTAATCTCGGTATGAGGGGGCCCGCCAATTTGCGCTTGCTGTTCCGAGTAGACGTGGTCTCTACACATTAGCGACAAAATTTTTTCGTTGCTCATAAGTTACCAACACTTTCTATCGGAAAAATAAACCGATCATCTACATTCCACCAAGCGTAAAAAACCATAGTAGCGAAATTGCGGATACGGTTTTTACCGTTATTTTCACGACTCGATCCGGTCGCTTAACGAAACAGATTTCTTGTAAAAAAACTGACTACACGATTATTACTTCTTCATAGCGGTAAATAAACATTTGTGACCGTTGTCGTTGGCTTCTATTAAAAGTACCGTAATAGAACTAAATGTGCACCTCGCAGAACCCGCTACTTCCGTGAAAGCGAAAATGCTAGTAACCGTATTTTTGTGACCGTTTTACTCGTACGCCAGACCACGAACTTGCGCACCTCAGCTGTTAGCGTGTAATATAAATTGCTGACCAGCATTGTAATTACATTGTTAAATTGTATACATTGTGCGTTATAGTAGCTCCTAGAGTCGGAGCGCCGCGTGAGCACGATACTACTCCGGCGATGCTAAAGTTAATCTGCGACAATAGATGCCTTGATTGTCAATCCAATGAAACGTTTATGCTCAGGTAATACGCTGCTGAGTGTCAAGCGCTAGATATTACAGTCATACAGAGACTATAAATTTATTTTTGTCACATATTATTACCATGTCGAAATTTTTACTATTTAAGATTTTACTATTTAATAGTATAATTGAATAAATATATTTAGCATTTTCTATAAAATCACCAAAAATCGAAAAATATTTTCTGTTACCGTTTTCTGTATTTTAAATGAATTCCGTATTTTCAGTATAGTTGTTTTGTGATTTATGTATTCGGGTTACGCAATATGTCCTATTATATTTTGTCTGAATTTCAACCATTTATTGTATTACGTTTATCATTTTGTTCTTCCCATTTTAAGCCAGAAACTATTTTGTCCGCGCAGAGTACGTTTTACTATACGTATCTGAATAATGCCCCAAAGGCTTCATACTGCTTAAAACGTCAGTGTATATATTAGAAACAAAATATATAACTTATAATTAATGTGAAAATGCTATAGAACAAAATGTTATTACACTAAGCACAATACTAAATAAAATTTGTAATTCGGTTAGAGCCTCCGTTTGTAGATTCTCGTTATTCTTGCCTTTCGTTGTATATTGACATTTTTGTCGCAGCGTAATGCGTGCGAGTTAATTTCCGAGTGTGTCGTCCGGCGTGCGTTCGTCGCTGTTTTCCTTCACGTTATGAGGTTCTTTAACCGAGAGCTCCTAGCGTAGCGGCTATGTGCAAGCCTTCACCCGAAAGATCTAGGTTAAAATTGCGGTCGGAGAAAACGCTGTTCAAAGATTGTTAGTTAGGTCCATCTAAAGCGGTAGGGAACCGCCCCTTTATGCCACACAATCTAGGCTATTCTTTTTAGCGATATAAAACCTTAATGTATTTAACTTGACATTTATATAGCGCCATGTTTTCAGCTTTAAGATAAACCAATTATTATTACAATACTTAGACAGCCACATTTTTGAACATTATTACTTTCGACAATTTAGAGCTTCATTGAAATATATATTTTCCAAAGCGCTTCGCTCAGGGCAAGCAAATGCTTCCGAAAGCGCTTTGAGTGCCATCCGTTAGCATCGCCAGGAGCTAACTTGCTTGAGCAAAGTAGCATGCGATATAGGCATTCCTTCGAGGCGACACTCACCGGCGCAGTAATATGCGTTATGCGTTTCGGCGAATACCATGCCATCCGAACGATTCGAAATTGATCTGAAAAAAATAAAATTAAATGGGCAATTAGGTCTAGTCATCTGTAAATAACAGCTATCAGCTTTATTGTTTCGCTGAGGCTGTGTGAGTTTTAGGTAGCTACACACAACGTTTAAGGACAATGTTATATCTATATATATATGAGACGCAATGAACAACTTTTAAGGTTGATATACTGCGTCCGATCCGAATGGACGTGGCTTTATATATAGTGTACACACTGCATCCGGTCCGATTCAGCTCGATGTAAAATAGCATACACAATTTTTCAAACCGAATCGGTTGATGAAAATAAAATTATATATATATACATACACACGAATACGATAACTGTAAAAATTCAAATCGGACTGGATCCAGTGTGAACACGTCCAAAGAAATAATATGTGTTTATTAAGCTAAAATTCACTGTTGTGATTGTAAATTTATTGATTTTACATTATACGGAAAACAAATTCCAAAAAATGGGAAGGCTGCCGATATGTGACAGATGAAACAAAAAACTCTGTTCAGTGTCATAAAATAGAGTGTCATTGTTTTACGAGCTATGATGCTTCCGTAAAGTGAATTTGCAGACCTTCGCTCATAGTTGTCCATGAAACCCTGCATTTATTTCGTATACATGCAGTTTGTTACAGGGTCGTGCGAGTTCGACAGCGTGAATGCTCATAGAGAGTTAGACGGTGTCTTTTCCTCCAGAGGGCCCAGACACCAACCTCTGACAGTGTCCACCTGCGGTGCGAAACCATAGGTGATTTTTTGGCACCAAAGGCGCCGTACCACCCCCCACGCTCCACACCACCCGCCGTCGCCGTCCCCTACCCCCTGGGGGGAACGAAGCCATTTCCGGGCACCTGGCTGCGCCCTGGGACTTCGAAACTCGGTCCATGTATGGTCAACAGAACATGGATCTGAATATCCGTTTATTCTTACTTCCATGGATCTTATTTCACCGAATGAAACTGCAAAAAACGACAAGTATAGACAAGAGTAAAACGTGGGATTTTTAGACCGGCAGCAACACTCAGCTCTTCAGCACTGATGAAAACGATCGTCCTTGTTTGATAGTTCACGCCTTAGATATCATGCCTTTTAGTATAGCCAAGGACTTTGTAAACGTGACGGGATACCCTAACTGTCTAAGGTTCTCTGTCCACGAATGATAGGGTGTGGGGAAAAGTGTATGTCAGCCGTATAATCGATATTTTACTATATACTTCGTCCTTCTTGACTTGTCGGTGTTAGCAAATGTATGTCAGCCATATAATCGATATTTTACTATATACTTCGTCCTTCTTGACTTGTCAGTTAGCAAATTATGTAGCCATATAATCGATATTTTACTATATACTTCGTCCTTCTTGACTTGTCGGTGTTAGCAAATTATGTAGCCATATAATCGATATTTTACTATATACTTCGTCCTTCTTACTTGTCAGTTTAGCAATTTTAGCCATATAATCGATATTTTACTATATACTTCGTCCTTCTTGACTTGTCGGTGTTAGCAAATGTATGTCAGCCATATAATCGATATTTTACTATATACTTCGTCCTTCTTGACTTGTCGGTGTCAGCAAATGTATGTCAGCCATATAATCGATATTTTACTATATACTTCGTCCTTCTTGACTTGTCGGTGTTAGCAAATGTATGTCGGCCATATAATCGATATTTTACTATATACTTGGTCCTTCTTGACTTGTCTGTGTTAGCAAATGTATGTCAGCCATATAATCGATATTTTACTATATACTTCGTCCTTCTTGACTTTTCGGTGTTAGCAAATGTATGTCAGCCATATAATCGATATTTTACTATATACTTCGTCCTTCTTGACTTGTCGGTGTTAGCAAATGTAAACATCATTTTTCTATGTTTTATGTTGTTAGTTTACCTGTTGAATAAATTAATGCGGATCAACAACCTAGTGCCGCATTACGGAGGCGTAGTCCACCGTCCAAAAGTGGGTGAGGCCGTCTTACGGCTGTCACTTTTTCTGGAAAAGTGAACGGAGCCGTTCCAACACGCCTCTGCCGCATTATTATATACCTACAAAACTAAACTATTTAAGATTGAACAACACGATGACACAAATCATCAAAAAAGTATAGTTATCAACCCAAATAATTAAAATAACAATTAAAGATTTGGATTTAATTTTTGGACGAATAAAAGCTTTTTCAGATGGCTTTGTTTATAAAAATTCACGAGAGATCGAAATTCCGGCCCAGCCGAGATTCCAGACAGGACATCTAGCATGCAAGATTAGCCCGCTATCAATATTTTACCAGAGACCTAATTAAGTTATCGTAGTGAAACACTGAACACTGCAACAACAACAACAATGATTTTATTAATCGAACGCATACTGGCAACCATAGATTCAGTGTATTAACGAGGTTTGCATCAAGCGACAACAATTATACAACGGCAAAGTATCGATGGAAAGATTCAACCGCTACTAAAACGATCAGTTATAGTCCAACCCTGGATATAAATGTAAAATCATCAAAGTAGTTGTTACTTCAAGTGGATATCGACAACAGGTCTTTCGCGGAGTCGTATCATCTCGTTCGCAATTATCAGGTTCTTCGGCGACACCGCTGTACGGTTGTGCATTCTGACGAAGCCGTATTTGAATGAACATACTCTGAAATTAATGCCCAAAACGAACAACGAGCGATGTCAAATTACTATATTTGTTCGGACGGCTAAATTATTTATTTAAGCGTTCAGCTTTATAGCATAGCATCATTTACAATAAGATGTGTACGCTTGATCCTAATTATGTAATATGTTTTGAACCATGGTCCGACAGGCGATGCTCGTATGCTAGGCCATTACAGATTATAAGCTAGAAGCAAACTACATATATACATGGGACTAACCTGCGATTGAGCTGAATTGTCAGTGAGAAAACATTAGACAGTGTATATAGAATTTCTATGATTATCGAGATATGGAAATTAGTGGTATGCACTTCATACAACAAATTCGTGGAAAATTCGAGCTTAAAACCATGCATGCTCATAGGGGTAGGGGATGTTGCCTCCGTCCCCTGAGGCTCTATGCCCCTCTCCGAGGCCTAGACTACCTCTTGATGGTCACCCTCAAGGCGCCGAAAAACTGCCCCAGATGAACAGTAATTATGAGACCAAATTTTATTTGAGAAAATATTTCCTGGCTATGTACCAAATTATTGGTACTACAGAGCCTGATATTTGGAGATAATTAGATAATTGAAATTTTCCGCTAATTATTTGTCAATTTCCTAATTAAGATGGGAATATTTTCCTAATCTTGGGAAATCTGTTCCGACGCATTTTTTTGACTTGGTTACCAAAAACTTGGTAGTTTGGCCGCACATATTTGGGAAACAATTTGTACTATATTGTTGCTCCGAGTTAAGTTTTAATATTCCCAAAGTTATATTAGAAAATTTCCCATAGTAAAAGTGTTTGCTTAATTTTTGAAAAAATTTAGAACCGTATATCTAAAGAATGTTTTCTCTTTACAAGACATCCTGTGAAACTAAAGCCAAAAATTTAGGGATAAAGTCGTAAATATTTGGCAAACTGATATGATGTGGGCTTAAAACGCAAGTTACATTCTGTCTTGACAATCATATAAAGCAATTTTAGTTTTCGCTCAGGTGCAAAACCTCAACTTTACCTGCAAATGACAAATATATACACGAACAGATATCAATGTTATAGTAGTAGCCTAGCTAGGTAATTTTATATTTCAGCTGGACCATATAAATCATTTAGACTATATCGATAGCCGATTTGGCACACGACCTTGTAGCCTGCCTGGAATTAATCAATTAAGAAATATCTAAATTTATTTCTATATAATTTTAAAAAAAAACATACTTAATAAAACAGAATTTAATACTTGGAGTCAGTTGTGATAGTCAAAATGTCACATGTTTGCAGGCAAAACAGCAAAATCATGAGTTATGCTTACCAACGGCTATGATCGATTACTCTTAAAATTGTTTCCCCTAACAGATGTAGTTTCATTCAGTGATTAAAGATTTAATAATTATCCTTTTAACTCCCGTTGTTCATCCAATTCAGCAGCGATCATTGTGAATTGTTGAGTTAACTAAGTTTGTCATATAGTGTTTGCTTGCACGTGCCTTGTTATTCGTTCGCTATGTGGAGTTCCTTAAGGAGCCGAGCAATAGTTCCCAGATAGCTCAGTGGTGTACGTACGCCGCTTTGATACCTGGCGCCAGCGTGAATATATCAAGCGTTGAACGATACCCGAATTAATTCGGGAGATAATGGTAAAGAAGCATGTTATGCTTTTTCGGTCCGTAAGACTTACTTTTTCATGGTTTTCATATAGAAATTTGTCATGTTTTCACTGTAATTTTGTCACAGTATTCACCGCAAATACTGACAATTCATTTTATCTAAACAATTTTGTAACTACCTTTTTAATTTTAAGTACCTTGAACCAAAGTTCCCTGATGCACTAATCCACGGCGTTATCCTATGATTCTGCGCTACAAGCACCTAAATACATAGTAGATTTTAACAAGTTACGAATATCGAGAGAAGATGCTAACTTCAGAGCGATCCTCAGGACTGTCAGTACGACTAACAAGATCTTGACCAGAATATTCTGCGCTAACAAGCAATCCTAGGTTATTTTGAGCACCGCGTGGACGTTCAACCATGTCACGGACCAGCTCTGTGACCGTAAATTGAACATAGGTTCCGTTTGGACAAGGATCCATCGTCTTGGGCGCACTAACAATTGGTGTCGCATCGATTTCGGTCGTACTTACAAACCGATGACCAGCAATGTTGAACCGTATCGGAGTGTGTCGTGCTATTGAATTTCGTCGAACTGCTGCTGCCGACTGAGTTGAGGATCGCCTGAATGGGACAAACCGTACGTCAGGACAACGTATGAATACGAATAAAATCGTGTTCGAAATCGAATAGTCAGCCATTTGATAATCGTTTTTAAAGTCAAACATGGAGCTCGGAGGAACTTTGGGAACATTGTTATCGGTAACATCTGTTAAAACGATAGAATAAAATTATAATCGTGTTCGAAATCGAATAGTCAGCCATTTGATAATCGTCTTTAAAGTCAAACATGGAGCTCGGAGGAACTTTGGTTCAAGGTTATTAAAATTAAAAAGGTAGTTACAAAATTGTTTAGATAAAATGAATTGTCAGTATTTGCGGTGAATACTGTGACAAAATTACAGTGAAAACATGACAAATTTCTATCGAAAACCATGAAAAAGTAAGTCTTACGGACCGAAAAAGCATAACATGTCTACCCGTCTTGCAGAGTTAGTTCGGGTATCGTTCAACGCTTGATATATTCACGCTGGCGCCAGGTATCGAGGCGGCGTTGCTCGTACACCACTGAGCTATCTGGGAACTATTGCTCGGCTCCTTAAGGAACTCCACATAGCGAGCGAATAACAAGGCACGTGCAAGCAAACACTATATGACAAACTTAGTTAACTCAACAATTCACAATGATCGCTGCTGAATTGGATGAAACTCAGACAGAAATTAAAAGGATAATTATTAAATCTTTAATCACTGAATGAAACTACATCTGTTAGGGGAAACAATTTCTAGAGTAGTCGATCATATCACATTGGTAAGCATAACTCATGATTTTGCTGTTTTGCCTGCAAACATGTGACATTTTGACTATCACAACTGACTCCAAGTATTAAATTCTGTTTTATTAAGTATGTTTTTTTAAAATTATATAGAAATAAATTTAGATATTTCGTAATTGATTAATTCCAGGCAGGCTACAAGGTCGTGTGCCAAATCGGCTATCGATATAGTCTAAATGATTTATATGGTCCAGCTGAAATATAAAATTACCTAGCTAGGCTACTACTATAACATAGATATCTGTTCGTGTATATATTTGTCATTTGCAGGTAAAGTTGAGGTTTTGCACCTGAGCGAAAACTAAAATTGCTTTATATGATTGTCAAGACAGAATCGTTTTGCATTTTAAGCCCACATCATATAAGTTTGCCAAATGTTTACAACTTACTGCTGAAGTTTTGGCTTTAACTAACACATGTTTTGAGAAAACGTATTTTAGATATACGGTACTAAATTTTTTCAAAAAGTTGACCGAACAGTTTTACTATGGGAAATTTTCTAATATAACTTTGGGAGTATTAAAACTTAACTCGGAGGCAATCTAGTTCAAAATCTTTCCCAAATATGTACGGCCAAACTACCAAGTTTTTGGTAACCAAGTCAAAAAAATGCGTCGGAACAGATTTCCCAAGATTAGGAAAATATTCCCATCTTAATTAGGAAATTGACAAATAATTAGCGGAAAATTTCAATTATCTAATTATCTCCAAATATCAGGCTCTGTAGTACCAATAATTTGGTACATAGCCAGGAAATATTTTCTCAAATAAAATTTGGTCTCATAATTACTGTTCATCTGGGGCAGTTTTTCGGCGCCTTGAGGGTGACCGTCAGAAGAGTAGTATAGGCCTCGGAGAGGGGCATAGAGCCTCAGGGGACGGAGGCAACATCCTACCCCTATGAGCATGCATGGTTTTAAGCTTGGATTTTTCACGAATTTGTTGTATGAAGTGCATACCACTAATTTCCATATCTCGATAATCATAGAAATTCTATATACACTGTCTAATGTTTTCTGGTGACAAATTCAGCTCTGGATGGCAGGTTAGCTCCATGTATATATGTAGTTTGCTTCTAGCTTATAATCTGTAATGGCCTAGCATACGAGCATCCGCCTGGACCGTGGTACGAAACGTATTACATAAGTTGTGGGTGAGAGCGCACGTACTGTAAATGATGCTATGCTATAAAGCTGAACGCTTAAATAAATAATTTAGCCGTCCGAACAAATATAGTATTTGACATCGCTCGTTGTTCGTTTTGGGCATTAATTTCAGAGTATGTTCATTCAAATACGGCTTCGTCAGAATGCACAACCGTACAGCGGTGTCGCCGAAGAACCTGATAATTGCGAACGAGATGATACGACTCCGCGAAAGACCTGTTGTCAGATATAACTGAAGTGACGACTTCTTTAATAATACATTTATATCCAGTTTCGATTATAACTGATCGTTTTAGTAGCGGTTGAATCTTTCCATCGATACTTTGCCGTTGTATAATTGTTGTCGCTTGATGCAAACCTCGTTAATACACTGAATCTATGGTTGCCAGTATGCGTTCGATTAATAAAATCATTGTTGTTGTTGTTGCAGTGTTCAGTGTTTCACTACGATAACTTAATTAGGTCTCTGGTAAAATATTGATAGCGGGCTAATCTTGCATGCTAGATGTCCTGTATGAATTGTCGGCTGACCGGATTTGGATCTCTCGTGAATTTTTATAAACAAAGCCATCTGAAAAAAGCTTTTATTTGGTCCGAAAATCCAAAATCTTTAATTGTATTTTAATTATTTGGGTTGATAATTATACTTTTTGATAGTTTGCTTGTCCATCGTATTGTTAAATTGTTTAATAGTTTAGTTTTGTAGGTATATAATAATGCAGCAGAGGCGTGTTGGAACAGTTCCGTTAGTTTTCAGAAAAAGTGACAGGCGTAAGACGGCTTCACCCACTTTTGGATAAGTGGGACTACGCCTATTAATGCGGCACTAGGTTGTTGATCCGCATTAATTTTTATTCAACAGGTAAACTAAACAATAAAGCATAGAAAAATGATGTTTACATTTACTAACACCGACAAGTCAAGAAGGAGCGAAGTATTATAATAAAATATCGATTATATAGTTAACATACATTTGTAACACGGAAAAGTCAAGAAGGAGCGGAAGTATATAGTAAAATATAGAAGTTATATGTGGTAACATTCATTTTATAACACAGACAAGTCAAGAAGGACCAAGTATATAGTAAAATATAATTATATGGCACATACATTTGCTAACACCGAGAGGTGAGAGGGACGAAGTGTATAGTGAAATATTGATTATATGGCTGACATACATTTGTGACACCGACAAGTCAAGAAGGACGAAGTATATAGTAAAATATCAATTATATGGCTGACATACATTTGCTACACCGACAATTAAGGAAAATTTTATATAGTAAAATATGAGTATTATGGCTGACATACATTTGCTAACACCGACAAGTAAAGAAGGACGAAGTATATAGTAAAATATCAATTATATGGCTACATACATTTGCTAACACCGACAAGTCAAGAAGGACAAAGTATATAGTAAAATATCGATTATATGGCTGACATACGTTGCTGACACCGACAAGTCAAGAAGGACGAAGTATATAGTAAAATATCGATTATATGGCTGACATACATTTGCTAACACCAACAAGGAGAGTCAAGAAGGAAGAAGTTTATAGTAAATCTGATTATACGGTGGATACACTTTTCAATATATTGTGGAAAGATTAGACAGTTAGGGTCTGCCGTCACATTTACAAAGTCCTTGGCTATCTTTGAAAGGCATGATTTCTAAGGCGTGAACTATCAGACAAGGGATCGTTTTCATGAGTGCTGAAGAGCTGAGTGTTGCTGCGGGTCTCTAAATTCCCACGTTTTACTCTTGTCTATACTTGTCGTTTTTTGCAGTTTCATTCGGTGAAATAGGGTCCATAGAAGTAAGAATAAACAGATATTCAGATCAGTGTTTCTGTTACCATACATGGACCGAGTTTGAAGTCCCGGGCGCAGCAAGTGCCGGAAATGGCTTCGCTCCCCCAGGGGGTAGGGGCGGCGACGAGGTGGTGTTGAGCGTGGGGTAGCACGGCGCCTTTGGTGCCAAAAAAGTGGGCACTATGGTTTCGCACCCGCAGGTGAACATTGTCGAGAGGTTATGTTATAGCCCTCTGGAGGAGAAGAGCACCGTCTAACTCTTATGAGCATTACTGTCAAACTCGCACGACCCTGTAACAAACTGCATGTATAAGAAATAAATGCAGGGTTTCATGGACAACTATGAGCGAAGGTTTGCGAGTTCACTTACAGAAGCATCATAACTGTAAAACAATACACTCTATTTTATGACACTGAACAGAGTTTTTTGTTTCATCTGTCATATCGGCGGCTTCCCGTTTTTTGGATTTGTTTTCCTATAATGTAAAACAATAAATTTACAATCACAACAGTGGGATTTTTAGCTTTGAAACATATTATTTCTTTGTACGTGTTCACACTGGATCCAGTCCGATTTGAATTTTTACAGTTATCGTATTCGTGTGTATGTATATATATATATAATTTTATTTTCATCAACCGATTCGGTTTGAAAAATTGTGTATGCTATTTTACATCGAGCTGAATCGGACCGGATGCAGTGTGTACACTATATATAAAGCCACGTCCGATTCGGATCGGACGCAGTATGATCACACCCTTGAAAGTTGTTCATGGCGTCTCATATCACGACAGAGATATAACATTGTCCTGAAACGTTGTTGTGTTTTAGCTTACCTAAAACTCACACAGCCTCAGCGCAACAATAAAGCTGATAGCTGTTATTGACAGATGACTAGACCTAATTGCCCATTTAATTTTATTTTTTTCAGATCAATTTCGAATCGTTCGGATGGCATTGGGTGATTGCGCCGAAACGCTATAACGCATATTACTGCGCCGGTGAGTGTCGCCTCGAAGGAATGCCTCTATCATCGCATGCTACTTTGCTCAAGCAAGTTGAGCTCCTGGCGCACGCTCAAACGGATGGCACTCAAAGCGCTTTCGGAAGCATTTGCTGTGCTCCTGAGCGAATGTCGTCTTTGGAAATGATATATTTCAATGAAGCTCTTGAAATTGTTCGACAACCAGTTCGAAATATGATTGTTCAAAAATGTGGCTGTGCCTAAGTTATTGTAATAATAATTGGTTTACGCTGAAAGCTGGGAAACATTGGCGCTATATAAATGTCAAGTTGAAATACATTAAGGTTTTATATCGCTAACAAAGAATAGCCTAGATTGTGTGGTCTCATAAAGGGGCGGTTGCCCTACCGCTTTAGTATAGGGCACCTTATACTGGACAATCTTGAACAGCGTTTTGCTCCGACCGCAATTTTAACCTAGATCTTTCGGGTGCAAGGCTTGCACATTAGCCGCTACGCTGTTTAGGAGCTGTTGCTCGGTTTCTTAAAGAACCTCATAACGTGAAGGAACAACAGCGCACGTATGAACGCACGCCGGACGACACACTCGGAAATTAACTCGTCACGCATTGTACGCTGCGACAAAAATGTCAATATACGAACGAAAGGCTTAAGAATTTAACGGAGATTATCTGACAAACGGAGCGTCCGTCTGAACCGTCAATTGACAAATTTTATTTAGTATTGTGCTTAGTGTAATAACATTTTGTTCTATAGCATTTTCACATTAATTATAAGTTATATATTTGTTTCTAATATATACACTGACGTTTTAAGCAGTATGAAGCCTTTGGGGCATTATTCAGATACGTATAGTAAAACGTACTCTTCGCGGACAAAATAGTTTCTGGCTTAAAATGGGAAGAACAAAATGATAAACGTAATACAATAAATGGTTGAAATTCAGACAAAATATAATAGGACATATTGCGTAACCCGAATACATAAATCACAAAACAACTATACTGAAAATACGGAATTCATTTAAAATACAGAAAACGGTAACAGAAAATATTTTTCGATTTTTGGTGATTTTATAGAAAATGCTAAATATATTTATTCAATTATACTATTAAATAGTAAAATCTTAAATAGTAAAAATTTCGACATGGTAATAATATGTGACAAAAATAAATTTATAGTCTCTGTATGACTGTAATATCTAGCGCTTGACACTCAGCAGCGTATTACCTGAGCATAAACGTTTCATTGGATTGACAATCAAGGCATCTATTGTCGCAGATTAACTTTAGCATCGCCGGAGTAGTATCGTGCTCACGCGGCGCTCCGACTCTAGGAGCTACTATAACGCACAATGTATACAATTTAACAATGTAATTACAATGCTGGTCAGCAATTTATATTACACGCTAACAGCTGAGGTGCGCAAGTTCGTGGTCTGGCGTACGAGTAAAACGGTCACAAAAATACGGTTACTAGCATTTTCGCTTTCACGGAAGTAGCGGGTTCTGCGAGGTGCACATTTAGTCCTATTACGGTACTTTTAATAGAAGCCAACGACAACGGTCACAAATGTTTATTTACCGCTATGAAGAAGTAATAATCGTGTAGTCAGTTTTTTTACAAGAAATCTGTTTCGTTAAGCGACCGGATCGAGTCGTGAAAATAACGGTAAAAACCGTATCCGCAATTTCGCTACTATGGTTTTTTACGCTTGGTGGAATGTAGATGATCGGTTTATTTTTCCGATAGAAAGTGTTGGTAACTTATGAGCAACGAAAAAATTTTGTCGCTAATGTGTAGAGACCACGTCTACTCGGAACAGCAAGCGCAAATTGGCGGGCCCCCTCATACCGAGATTAAACGAACTGACAAGCTATCGCTAAATGTTTAGTTTCCACAATTAACACATATCTTAAGGCGACAACCGAAACGTAAAAAATACGAACGAACGAAATAAGGTCCGAACTCCGCAGCAATGTTGCACCTTCCAGTTAGGCATAGGCTACCACAGCCATTTCGGCATGAATTTGTACTGTAAAAGACAAATTCAGCACTCATCTTGAAGAGCTTTTTATACTATAGAACGAAAAGAACGTTGTAGTTTAAACAGTGAGAATAGCAAAACAGGAATATGCCGAATACTTTGTTAATGTTCTTAATTAATTAAGCGCATGCTAGGCCAACATGATGATGGCACGCTAACGTAAAATGATGCACGCGGAGCATAGATATGCTTTCTATTCCTCTATTTGTCCTCTATTTCCAAAACAGTCCTGTATTGTCCTCTATTTTGAAATTTGTCCTCTATTTTCTCTATTTTTCAGCCTAACAAAAATTTAGTGCTCGTCGGATATGAAGAAAATCCCATATCCTTAGACTAAGCTTAGCTTTAGACTAAGTCGGCAGGCTTCCGATCCTGAACCCCCTTACTAATCTATTTTCCATACACACAGTCAAAAGTTACGTCTCAAAGCGTTTCACCCTTCAAAAATTACCCCTATTTTCACTTTTGTTTCCTCTTTTTCTACAGACCCAGTTCATACACTGTATACGTTTCCGTTTACCAATTCGAAAGTAATCACGTAAGCTGCAGTACCAGACGACCAACTCAAATAAACACTCGAAATTATAGTTAAATATTAGCTAACCAGTACATAAACACTATTAACTGTAAGCAAAAAATAACAGGGGACCGACGTTACTGTATATGAGAGTGCGAAACATAGATGAATTTGAATATAAAGCGTACTTAGAATGTTAAGCCCAACTTGAGAAAAAATCGCAAAAATCTTTTAGAAAACGCATTTTGGCTAGTTAGCATCCGAAATATCAACTCAATAGAAATAGTTTAAGAGCAATTTCTGTGCTAAAGTCTTCGACAAATAGCACCCCTGAGTCCTATGGTCCAATTTGAAAATAACACAAAACTATAACTGCTCGTAGTAAATAGCTAAAGAAATTAGCTAATTCATCTTCGTTCTCCGTACTCTATGTCCATGTGCAACCTTTCACATGCATTATCTTTAAATCATCTTCACAATCAAATTCAAAGCAAAAATTATATAATGAAAACAAGAGTATAGCTATGCGCCTACAGGTGAAATATAGGTGTACGCGTATTGGCAAAATCTATAACCGCCGCCATTAATACCGATTTAGTATCGTTAATAGCAAAACTCCCCCCGACCTATGTCAACTTTTAGGGCCGAAGTATAATCGTCCCATCAGTTTATCAGGTATTAAGCCTATGCCTTAGCCTTATCCTAAGCTCTATTGTTAGTCAGCCAGAAGAAGCTCTATCGACAAATGTATAAACAAAAATTGAACAATCATTTGGAAAATTAAAAATGAATGCGGTTTAGACCAATAACAAATGAACCGTTATAGAACACAAATGTTGAAAAGAAAGCGCCAAAACTACAATGTACGCCTGAACGCGCCGACGAAATTGCAATTTATTTTGTCGACCCAGATCGCTGCTATTCCTGGCAGTTTCCCTCCATCTAAACCACTATCGCCATCACCGTCGTACAATTGCGTCTGACTTTTGTATCCGAAGTATTCATCGCTTCTCTTATTACAACAGTCCAAATGTTGTGCTATATATGTACTACCACCGTCAATAATAAAGAAATTTGTTGTTTGTTCTTACTAGGCCAATTATCGCACTTATTAACGAAAAATCGCTCAGACTGGAAATTGTATTTAGCAACAGGAAAAACGTTCCTTATCCACCCACTATCAGAACGTTTGAACGACGACATAAATGATATGAGCAGCTTTCGTCCGATTTCGAACATGTTCTACCTTGCCAAAATTACTGAATGGGTAGTACTCGAACAATAATACATCGTTTAGAAAAAATAAGCACATATCTTAATTACAGTATCAGAAGTCATTCCACTAACTACCGTAGTAAAAATTTGCAGTAATATTCAAACAGCCTTGCAAAGAAGCAGGTTACTTTGACTATAGGCCTGGATCTATCTGCTGCTTTAGACACAGTTGACTACACAATGATGCTTCAGCGACTTCCCGACGTAGGTGTATCACCTTCCTGAAGTGGTTCGAAATTTGTTTTACAAACAGGCATCAATGTGTTCAAGCTGGGAGAACTATGTCCAAGACTACAGTGTTACATAGTAGAGTCCCGCAAGGCAGCGTCATTGGACCATTCTTTTTCAACATCTTCCTTGCTCCGGTGATCGAAATCGTGACTGCAGCAGGTTTCAACATTCATATCTATGCGGATGACATTCAGATATGTAAAACTTTTTATAGAGGTGACGAACATCTGGTTGCTACATCGGTGCAGAGCTTATTTGTTTCCTTGAACATTTGGTTATGTAACAACAAATTAAAGCTCTACAAATCAAAAACTGTACTAATATATTTTTGTCGGCATAAATATGACGATCCATCCATGGACTTTGGAGATGAGACGATCGATCCCACTTATACAATAAACATTTTAGGCTTTACTTTCGACACGAAATCGACATTCGCAAAACACATCGAAGAATTAGTAGGATCTTGTACCTGGCAACTACAAGAAATAGGAGGACTTCGAAACCGCCTGAATGTTGATACAACTCATTCACTCGCTAGAGCTTTCGTTGTGTCTCGAATTTACTATTGTAATGCACTGTATGGCGGTTTGCAATCGGTTTACCTTTCACCATTTGTCGTCTTCTCCACAGTGCGGCAAGAATTGTTTTCGGTGCTCGGCGACGCGAACATATAAGCCCGGTCTTGAGACAACCACATTGGTTGCCACTAGATCGACGGATTAAAGTACAAGATACTTCTGCTCATTTGCAATGCGTTAAATTGTAACACTCCATCTTATATTGTTGATATGCTAAACCAATCGTCAGCCGCCCGGCTTGCCAATGAGCAAATACTGCGAATCAACGAAACACTAAACATTAGTTTTTGTTTTCTGGGACCTTCGGAATGGAACACCTTACCAAGTAGTTTACGAAATCCAAATCTTGATGTATCCGAATTTAAATCTAAACTGAAAACTCATCTGTTCCTGGCTTTTTGATGATGAATTTTTGCAGCATCTGACTTCTGTATTGGTGTTCATATGTTCATACCCAGCGCTTTTGTCACGCAAAAAGGCTCTTTATTATTAATATTATTAAGGCCTTTATATGAGATATACACGAAGCGTAGACCTGGGGGGGGAGACGGGCCCCGACTCGCGCTCCAAGTTTTCCTTTTTTCTAACGTTATAGCGTCCCGCCCCTAAAGTTGACATGGGCCGCAAAACCCATAACAAATGAGAAGTGCAAGGCGCAGCGTTCGCAACTAATAATTTACAATTAATTCAATAATACATAATGTTAATTGGCACACCGTAACATGTAAGTACTACACGCGCATTACAAGTATGTTACATAGTGTATGTATATAGAATATATTTGATATAAAAATATGGAGAAAATTGGAAATTTTAATGAAATGTAAAATATAAAAAAAATAGAAAGAGGTAGAGGTGACGGTTGAATATGTAAATATGTAAAGGTTCTGTGAAAAAGTTATTAAAATTTGAAGTTATTGCTTTAGTTTTGTGGAAGTGGGATGAGTTGGAATTTTTGTTGAAAAAGTAGGAAATTGAGGAAAAAGTTGAATTTGGTTTAATACTGGTTTAAAGAAAGAGTTGAAAAGATGAATATGAAATATGTTAGCAAGGGTATTTAAATGCATAGCTAGATGTAAGTTTAAAGCGCAAGTTATATATTCTGTTTCATTAGTTAGAGGTTCATTAGGCTCCCCAAATCCATGTCGGGGTTTAGTAGGCTAACAAGGGGTCCCGGGGCTAAAATCTCATTTTTCTAATCTTTTTCACTAAATAAGTTATAATATGGTTCCCCAAGTTTCTAAAATCCTAAATTATTAAAATCATAAAGATTTATTTGTTTTCCTACCTAATTTGCATAATGTCGACTTGTTTTTCCTACTAACTATGGCTAAGTTTAGCTTAATCTTTCTTTTATTTACAGTCTTGTCCTGAGCTCGAAAGTTCCCGGAAGTAGTTTATGATTAGTTCGCGAATGGTTTTAGTTTTTGTTTGTGTTTGATTACTTAGCTAATATTTTGTTTTCATAATTTTCCATTTTACCTGGTTTTCGCTATTAGTATGGAGTTAGCATATTGCTATTACTTCAGCTTACCGGCAGAGTGTTATAATATCTCGTTAGAGAAATCGGACGGAGTTTAACAGACAGACGCAAAGAACTGCGTAATCACTTACCTACTGATATTGACGTATCCTATATTGTGGAGAAGGAGCTTATACTCGGCCCTTCTACTCATTATTCTCGATCGGAGGAAGCGCCTATACTCGGGCTTCCCGTAAGACGAGCTATTTTATACCGTTATAATTCCTGGAGCGTAAAGAATACGCGGAGCAGTGGCTTGACTTTCATGGTGTAGAGTGAAACAAGGTGCGAATGTATAGGATGGCTGCGATTGACGATACGAATAAGTACCTTTAACTTGCTATTACTTTAAGAGTTACTAGGAGCGATAGATTAATAGTATCACACTAGATTTAGTAATGTCTTACAAAATTCGGCCCCTGTGTCGAGTGAGTGGTACCCAGGGCGACAGTGCAGGTGGATCTCGAATAAATTTAGTAGTACTAACACGTCGGCCGCTATCTTCCGGCGTCATCGTCGCGGTGCGCACTATTCTTGAGTAAATCGGTTTAGTAAAGGTGAGGATTCGAATAGCCACGTCGAGAAATCCCTAACCTGAGACCGGGCAGTCAAGGCCAGGAGTGAGCAAACTTCAATTGCATAGTAGTCGACCGCTACTATACAGTTTTAATAACTTTAACATGACTGGCACTATTAGCGTAAATCTAAGGATTAGGTTGAGGTACTCAGATAATCGCACAGTAGAGGTACTCAGATAATCGCACAGTGGCTACCGTCCGGCGTCATTGTGTCAACCCACAAGGGCCTTAACAAAGTAATAAATAACAAATTCCACTCACTATCGCTCAAGTATAACCCTTAAATATTAGTGGTGATAACTTAGAGGTAAGCACCAGGCCAATAGTTGTTAGCTTTAAATATACTTAAAGACCACAGTACTTGGTAGGGATCGTCAAAATTATCAAACCAGGGACAGAAGTGTATGAAGAATTCGAGTCAGACTGTGCAATAGTGAAGTCAGAGTGTGCAAAGAGTCCGGTGGAGTACGAGTGTGAGCTGAAAATAGCTTGGTACTAAAGAAAGTAACAACGTTTTGGTTACGGCAGCTCAATTAACCGTTACTGGAACACTGGCGCGAACCTTGAGTGAGCAAAAATACGGTACAAAAGAACAGTACCAAGCCTTTTAAAAAGGAGCAACGAGGAAAGTACGTACCCGGATACTGTTATCAAAACTAATGCCAAAAGTGATCGACGGAGTTATCAGTGCCTAATATTCCATCGTTCATAATAAACATTTTACATCCGTGTCTGTTAACGATTATCTGGAACTCGAGCACGTAGAGCTGAGCAAGGATCACACCGCATCGCTAAATATAGGGTACTAGAATCGCTCACGGAAAAGAAAGACCCGCCTCGCAACCAGTGTCCCACAGGCATTCTACTGGCCACACCTCGAACCACACAATCCTTCGGTGACGAATCCCGTCCCTTTTTTAATTCCGATAGCCGACATAAGAAAAATCCCCATCCAACTCCTGTCGTTAGACAGAAAGGAATTGTCGGTTCTCACCTTTAGCGACGTTCTGGATGCAGTTGGGTTGATCATTGAATGAACCCTTGGATCGATCGTATCACAAGCCGCCGAATGAGGTGACTGTATGACGTCACCTGTGTATAACGTTTGCTATAATTGAATATTACGATTGACCACGTTCATTGTCACCGTTTAGATCGACAATAAACAGAACTAAAGTCCGTTGTTGCTATTGTTATTTTGTGGCTGCCGGAGTTGCTACTGTTCCTTTTGTTGCTGCTTGGATGTGTTGATGACTGACCACCTGACTACTTGGATAACAGATTTGGTTGATGAGGATTGCGATCGTCACAATAACGAAGATACAGACAATGACGTCGGCGACGAAACTCATAAATAACGATGATTAGTGGCGTTGATTGATAATGAGGTGGATGTGAAAACGTTGAACTGTTGAATCAGTTGAATCGATCAATAATGTCATTCATTTATCGTAATAATATTTATGTACGTTCTGAAAATAGAAGTTGACATGAAGTGACGACTTCCACGCTTGGATTAACCACGCTTGGGCGTCCGTTCGAGCCGGAAATGTAATCATTCGTCGTCGATGTCCTTCGTTGTCCTGAAACAATAAGGAAGAACCGAAAGACCTGTTACTATCGCAGCAAGCTTGCGACACTCCCGGCAGCGAATGTTCGATGGACGGACGCTTGGTGATTGAAAGAGCGTGTTGAATTGAATATTGCTGAATGTTGAATATGTCGAAATTATCGGATTTTCGAATTGTCGAATTGAACGAACGATAAAATTTTAAAATCGCGTTAATCCCATAATCCATCCGCAGATACGGACAAACTGTTGTCAAGCTAATGTTGCAATTAATCGAATTTGCCATCTTGTCGATAATTCAGGCGTTTGCGTCGATCAACGTGAAAATAAATTCGTCTTCTTCGAAACCGTAGAAAGGTTCAGAGTCGTCGGCTGAAGTAGGTGCACGCTGGCTTTCAAGGTGACGGTTTGGCGGTTCACCTTCATTGTTGACGTTGACGTTCATAGTTCGATTCGTCACATCCCATTCGCGGAGGTCTGTTGTTTCATGTGGGATCAAATTTGGGACTTCAAGACGATACAAATGTGCAACAGAACGTCTAATAGTGTGTCGGTTAGGCAAAAGGACGTCAGCTGACCTAACAACGCCGTCGTTGCCAGCAGCAAGCTTGCGACAACCCCTACCCCTTTGGATCCTTAACAAATAACAGTCCCCAGGCTTCAAAAACCTAAAAATTCTCTTTTTGTCCCGGTTTTCATAATTTCGTTCATTATACCCCTCCCACCCTTCTACGTCCTTATTGTATTTTGTTTTGGTGTTTTGTTGTTTTCGTCAAATTATGCCTAATTTGCATAATTTGACTTTGTTTTCCTTATTATCTAACCATAGTTAGGTTTTGTTTTTGTTTTTTCTTTTAGTTTGGGAGTTGACTTTGAAGAGGACGGTTGTACTGTAGCATAATTTAATCGTATAGCTAATAGAATCCAAGCAATTGAGGGCGAAGCTCCAATGGCCAAGTTAGTATCGAGAAACTAAGGGCTAGAATAGCCGGTATATATCTGTAATTAAAGCAGCTGGTTTAATAGAGCCAAAAGAGCGGTGCTTTGAAAGACTACGGGTCGCGTGTATAATGTTGTGCCTTAACATTTTATAATGTAGTAATAACGTTATCAACTACAGGTATGAGTGGTTACTTATCTCAACCTAGAGTGATTTGGAACAGAGCCGCGCCGCAACGTATAATATAGGGCATCAGTACTAGTGGCGGAAAACAAAAAACGCGCGGTAATCGAACATCCCCACCGGCATTCTACTAGCCATACCTCGGACCACACAATCTTATTTGCCGAGTCCCGTTCCCCTTTTAATTTCGATAGCCGCCGTAAGAAATTCCCCAGCCAACCCTTACCGCCTTCATTCGATATTAAAATACCACAGTCAAAAATATTCGATGCTACTCATGCCTGGAAGGACAGATGAGTATCAGGGTGACAGTGGAAGCCGGCGTTTAAGCTATGAATTAAAATTGAAATTTTTTGAGTGAAAAAGAGGTGACGAAAAGACACTAGCCCCGACATCGATGCCAATATATACTTTTGGCAATAAACATGACAAATATATATAACGAACGCAAAACAAGTTACGTATATAGAGTTCATTTTTTGCAAAGTATATACAATGAACTTTTCTGTTTCTTTTCATATTATTGTTGTAACAGGTTACTTAGCTACCCAATTAGTTGGTAGCCGAATTTTCTGTGCACCATTGTTTCAGTTCTTGCGTTGGTGATAGGCTTCGAATATGAGTACCGGATTTCGGGTTATTTTTTGGTTTTCGTGGCAATTTTTGACTTATTGCTTATATATTGCAAACATTATAGGCGCCAAAGAATTGCGCGGGATTTAGAGTGCGTGAAGATTGCGAACCCTAACATATAATTTAACGACTGGTTAAAGAACGGCATTCGAGCGTTGCCAAGGACTTCACACGTAGGTATAATAATTTCTAAGTAATTATTAACTTTAGTAATAATATCAGGGTATCCGCGCCATTGAAAATTCTTAAAAACCTTTGAATTGGAAAAATGCCCTCGAAAACCCTTGAATTTGATTAAAACCCTTGAAAAGCCTTGAATTTGGGTCTAAAGGCAGCTCATTTTTTTGTTAAGAGATTTTGATAACAAAACCCAAAAAAGTGGTAAAGAGTTTCGGCGCATCGCGCTGTTTTAATGGTAAATCCGTCTTTACAGATTAAATTTGTTACTTGTTTCAAGTTTTATAATAGCCCCTGATCAGGGAGTAACCGGAATTCCGGTTCCGGCGAAAATCGTGTTCCGGTTGCTGTTCCGGCAAAGGGAAAAATCATACCGGAACCGGAATTCCGGTTTAAAAATTTTATATGAAATTTTCCAACATTTTTGCTTCATCTTTGATCCAAACATATGTAATATATATTATGTCCAAGTATGTATATGCACTTATACAATGATCAAGTTCCAATACAACCAAGCAAAACAAAAGATTAACTAAGCAATTTGCCGTGTGAAACGTAGGGCACATAATTTCAGTAGGAATTTTTCATAATAACCTGCAGGCGTTTGTTAACAAATCAAAGCCAGGTCAATGCTTGTAGCAGCTATTTTACACATTCAGAAGTCTCCGGGTTAGGTTCGAATTAAACCGGCCCAACTGGGTAACAGAGTATGGCTTACGTAGAAGTACGTAGCGCATGCTCGGCTAACAAATTGCGTCAAGCACCAGCCAGTGTGCTTGTAAACTTTTATAAATCAGGCTAAATTGAAGTAAAGTAACATCTGCAACGCAGCCAGACACTGCTTTCTTGGCAATGAACTGTATTTATTGAAACTGTGCGAGCAGCATCACAGTTGGTCTCATTTATAGCATTCTGATTAGAAAGCATACAAACCAATAATTTCAAGTTTCCTACAGAACAACATGTAACAAACGTAGTAACGTAGTAGCAAAGGGAGGCAACTGGGGACAGAACGAAAGTGTTTAAATGCGTTGCAGGTACATTCCATTTGACGCAGTATGCGTAAGAATGTATAGTGGAAGACATTTTTTGCTCTGTGTATCCAAAAACCGACATATTGATCGATAAATAAACATTATTAGCTTCCTCAGTCTCTTTAAAGTTTTAGAAAGGCAATAATGCCATCGCAATACATTTAGTTTAATGTAAAAGTTATTTTTAATGCATTTTAAATTCACTATACCTTAATTTCTTCCTTCATCTGTTTTACAATATATAAATTTCGAAGACCAGGTTCCGGTTCCAGTTCTGGATCCGGCATAAATGGACGGTTCCGGTTCCGGTAAATGTCGGTACCGGTTATTCCCTGCCCTGATATGTAATTGTTATTGTACCGTGACATCGTCATTTCAAGCGGTTTGGATGAACTCTAAATTGTATCCTAATTTGGCTGAGTCATATTTTAGGTGGGTTGCAAGACTGAGTGCTGGTTTGTTTTTAGTTAACAGTAGTTTTAGTACCGCGTTGCGCAAATGCATTTATCAAGTAGTTCCTTGAAATTTTTTTAACAAAAAATATGAGTAGCGACCTTTGAAAACCCTTGAATTTTCCAAATTATTTTTGAAACCCCTTGAATTTGACAGCGACGAGGCCGCGGACACTTTGTAATAATTTTTAATTAAAAATATGACTCGTGCTTAAAAGAACTAAGCCATAAAGTGGTGCAGGGTCTCATAAATTAATACTGATGCGGTCGCATGCCGTGCGGATGTGATCGCTGTAATATATTTATTAGCCTTAAATCTAAGGAAGAGGTTAAGGTATATATACCCTATAAGTTGCGTAGTGCATGCCATGCGGGTGTACTGCCTAAATTTAAGGTAAATGTTAAGCTATTGAGATAAGTCGCGGGAGCACGCCATGCGGGTGTAACCGTATGAACTTCATAAGAAGACCGAATAAGGAATTATTAGCGATATATCGAAGGTACGGGTTAAGATACTATACAATCGTACAGTTGCATGCCATGCGGGTGTGATTGTTCCAACCTCATAAGAGGATTATTAGAAGAGATAATCTATTTCTAAACTTATTAAGACACGGAGCGATTAGTAACGGAAGTGTGGTGTTTAAAGAGTCGGACTTAGAAATAAAGATATCGGTGGACAAAATTAGGCACAATCTCAAAAGAACTGTGCTACATATATAAGGTGTGACTCGTGTGCCTTACTATTGTAGCCGTGTTATTAATAAACTTTTTAACGCCGTGTTTGGTATTCAACTTTTTGGACACGAATTGTCTAGAGTAGGCAAGTCACAACGTTTAATACAGTCACGTAACAGCGCTACAGGCATTCATAAGTAAAAGAAACGCGATCCATACGCTCGGACCACCAAAATATAACATTGAGAATTTCTAATAACTTGGGCCTATAACGATGCATTAGAGTAACGTAATGGGTCGACTTAATAGCGACGGTATCGGCCAGATATTACTACTAAATTTTATAATTAGTTCGATTTAAATGCTTAACGAATCTAAGAGTCTAAGCGCTTGGGTGGTTTAATATTATTGAATATCATAAGTATTTGATTACGAACGTAATATCGAGGAATAAGCGTCCTTTCGCTATGCCTACACATTGTAGTTGTTCGTTCCAAACATTGAGCGCGCCGCAATCGGTAATGGTTATTGAGGTGGGTTATCGTCATCGGATGGTATGCCGTATCTTGGGAAAATGCGTTGAATCGAGTTGCATTATCGTTTTCATGTGACATTGTACCACCGATTTGTAGTCAATTGTGTGACGTTGTTGAGACAGGGTCATTCAAGGCCTTTATAGACAATTGCTTTTGTAGCCAATTAAGACTATATTGCCATTTTAGCGTGAGCCAATCCCTTGATATAGAAATTTATTAGCGAGATCACCCATGAATTCCACTAGGCGGGGAGCAAGCGAACAAGTACTCTGACAAAATATATTACTCGAGTTACGATGCTCTCGATTTTCTTAAAAACCGTCTTTCTTAGCTAATTAGTTTACCGCTTAGATTTCCGGTAACTTTAACATTTGCCGCTCCGGATATTGGTTAGTTATACAGTAGCGGCCACAAATAAGTGCAATCGAAATTGGAGTCGATCGAAATTTCGTTTAATCACAATCGATCGAAATTTCGTTTAATCGCAATCGAACGAAATTTTGTTTAATCCGAAATAATTTAAATTTTATAAATTCGAAATTTATTTAACTGTTTCCAAATCGAAATAGATCGAGATTTTACACTTATTCCAGGTCGTGACTATACATGGCATTGATTTTAGAAGACATGGCTGAAAATAATATATTGACTCCTCCGGACATCGAACAATCATTGCGAATTATTTTGCATCGGTATCTGGTGAGTTAAGCGCTTGATTGTACTTTTTTAGTTTTGGTTTCGCAATGTCAGATATTTACTAGTAGCTTGTCTTACCGCATTAATTTGGATTTTGAGTGTTGCATATGTAATTTAGACTGATGCACACAGCAGGGAGTAACCAAAATTCCGGTTCCGGCAAGAATCATATTCCGGTTGTGGTTCCGGCAAAGATAAAAACAATACCGGAATCGGAATTCGGGTTAAAAAATTTTGTTTGAAATTTTTCACATTTTTGCTTCGTCTGTTGTTCAAACATATATAACATTTACATAATGATCAAATCCCATTACAACCAAGCAAAAGAAGAGATTATCTCAGCAATTTGCCGTGTGAAACGCAAGTAGGACACATAATTTCTGTTAGAATTTTCATCTTAACCTGCAAGAGTTCGTTAACAAAATAAAGCCAGGTTGATGCTTGTGGCAGCTATTTTACAGAGTTAGTAGTCTGCGTGGTGTATTAGAATTAAACCGGTCCAACTCGGCAACAGAGTATGGGTTACGTAGAAGTCTAGCATAAATTGAGTCAAGCACCAGCCAGTGCGCTTGTAAACTTTGTAAATCAGTCTGCATTGAAGTAAAATAACGTTGTCTCCAACGCAGCCAGAAACTTCGTTCTTGGCAATCAACTGTATTATTTGAAAGTGTGCGAGCAGTCTCACATTTTCTCTCATTTATAGTATTCTGATTAGAAAGTTATCATCATTACTATATATAACTGACGGGCACAGGTTGCCCTACACTATCGTACATAGTCTCTCCATCCACTGATCAGAAAATTATAGTATATATACCTTCTATTATTTTCTCTTAGAGCCATATAAAGCAATAATTTCAAGTTTCCTACAGATAATATGTAACAAACATGTGTGTATAGCAAAGGGATGAGATTGGAGACAGAGCGAAAGTGTTTATTCTACGCTCCGTACGTTATAAGCACATTCAGTTTGACGCAATATACGCAAGGGTATATAGCGGAAGGCATTATTTGCTCTGGGTGTCCAAAAACCAACATATTTAACGATAAATAAACATTATTAGCTTCCTCAATCTCTTCAAAGTTCCAGAGAGGCAATAATGCCATCGCAACACAGTATGTTTAATGTAAAAGTTATTTTTAATTCATTTTAATTCACTGGACCTTCATTTTTTCCTTCATATGTTTTACTATATATATATGTTTCCAAGACTGAGGTTCCTGTTCCTGATTCGGTTTAAATGGGCGGTTCCGGTTACTCCCTGGTACACAGCTATATATAAGCCACCGGATATCAGATATGTTGCTTGAGTAATCTAGAAGATGTACCCAATTATTGTGCTTTCAATATGCACGTATATAGAGGATAAATGGCTTTACAAAACGAAACAAAAACACATACATATATCTAGGTTCTGCAAACTTCTGAAATTATACCAGTGGAACCGACCTGGGGGTGTATCCCAGATTGGGGAAATAAAGTGCTGTAATCACCACAAAACTTCAAAAATGTATATTTTGACAACTCATTATAAGTATGCTTATTTAATAGAAAAAATTTAGAGATTTTTAGCCCAACAGTGGAAAATTTGGGAATTTTTTAGCCACCACAGGGAAAAATAGCATATTTGTAGCCTATTAGATAAAAATTTGACTATTTAGTGACGAAATTTCCTGTGAGACATGAACTATGTTGAGGCCAAAATTTAGCTGGTGGGGCATGAACTGGAGAACCTGAGGAGCTCGAATACATAGGGGGTCTTTTTCGTGGAGAACCCAGTATGTACAGCTCAAGCGGTTGTTGAAATGTTACCGTTTTCGTGTATTTTGTGTTCCATGGTAAAAAACCGTTGTGGCCCAGCGCTGCAGTTTGAATAATTACAATAACAGCTACGTACAGAATGAATTGCTTTACAAAGTGAGAGCAAAAACGCCTGCTTGAGCAGTTGTGGAGAAATTACTATTTTCATGTATGTCTCATTGGGCCCAATGTCTCATTTTAGAACCCGTTTTGACCCAAATCTTACAGCGTAGAAGAATCATGTAGTAAACCACTACATATAGTCATATAAAAGTTTATTTGCTCTACAAAATGAAACTGAGTTATCCACACTGTCGAGTTATATACATTAAGAAACGTAATTTTTTGACCCCCATCGGGACTCGTCCGGAGTACAGTTGCCCCAATTTTTCTGTGGAAGATGTTACAATCGGGCTTCGCCTGTGATCAAAGCGATGGAGATTTCGAGCTTTTAAATGAGTTATTACGCGAATCAACTCGCCCAGCCAAAGTTGAGTTATGCGTGTCACCCTAAAAAAACCCAATAACGAACATTGCCAAATTTCAACACAGTGCTGTTACTGCTTGTAAGAATTCTTCACTTCGATCGTTTCACTAGCTACATTCAGACTACAATTTTCAGTCTCGCCGTGAAAGTATGAGAATGCTTACTTATACCTTAAATTTTGACATAGATGTTAAGTTAGTTATAGCGGCGGCCTAGTTGTCTAAGTTTACCAATTTGTCATGTTTTTTGATTTTGTCATTTATGTCTAATGCTTGTGATCATATTTTCCTGCATGATGGATTTGTGCAATGCTGCAAACAATTATTGTGAACCGGGTTGAGTTATTTAAGTATTTTTGTTTAGTATTTTTTATTGTAGCAACCTAGTGCGCTACGAATATTTTTCGCCGACGTCATGGCCCATCCGAACACAGGGTCATCGCCGGAAGAGTGCAGAGAAGCAATGGTCAATCAGGTTGTTGAACTGTTTGGAAATCGACAGATAACACAGGTGAGTCTTACTTTAGCGCAGCTAAGAGGATATGTAACTGCGGGGCAATGAGTAGCTGGAGCCGAAATTTAGCGGACCCGAGAACAGCGACCGGAATAGTATGTTTAAAATGGAGCCGGAACCGGAATTTGGTTTTATAAAATCTATCTATAATAAAACAAAATGAAGGGCGAAAATACAGGTACTTTGGATTAATAACTTTTACACCGAAACTTTTGTATTGCTTCGATATAATTGTCTCTGGTACCTTAAAGAGGCTGAGAAAGCTAAAAGAACTTTGTTGATATAGATGGCGTTTGTTTGTTTGTTGCCGTCCAGAAGCGCAATACAAATACGTTTCACTGATACTTCCCAACATAAATATTGAACATGCATTCAACACATGACGCTTATAATATGTGTAGATAATTTTGCTTAGTTTATACTTATGCTTGCTTATACATTTGTTACATGATGTTACGTAAGAAACTTGAAATTTTGGTTTTTTTCTGGTTCTAGAATAAAATTTCTTAAGCTATGCTATATGTATTTATGAACCGAATGCTATAGATGAGACACAGCTCTGAACATTTAAGAGTGATCGTTGATTACGTACCAAGAACGGAGTTTCTGGCTGCGCTGCAGAGTTTATACGTGATTTCAATGTATATCGATCTACAGAATTTAATAGCGTTTGCGACATGCTATTATCATTGTGAACTGCCTTGAATTATGTTGTCGTGCCGGGTTCAAGTTTGAAAATTTTGGGCAAAACATGTCTAACAAATCTACGCTGCGTTATGCGTATCAGGTTGATCAGGTTCAGTGCGAATATACACCGCAGTTCAAATTGGTAAAACACCAATGCAACCTCCACCTGGCGTTTTGCTGACATAAGTTAAACATGACACAACTTCAACAGGGTTAGCATGAAAAATTTAACTGAATGCGTTTGACCTTCATAGTTTTTACAGGTATATAATTTGTTGAGGTAAATTTTTGCTTTGTCTAGATGTGGCTGTACTGGAATTTTGCCACTGTGTATGTGAAACGTATGTTGAAACCACAACTGGAGAAAGAATGTGGAAAAATTTACACGAAATTTTAAAACTGGAATCCCGGTTCCGATATAGTTTTCGCATTTTACCAGAAAGACAGTCGGAACACAGTTGCGCCGGAACCGGAATTCTGGATACCCTCTGCTTCGCCGATTTTAATACGTACTTTAGCTTGTGTTAGGTTGTTCTGCAGTTGGTTGGATAGAAGTCGCTAGACTTGAATCGGACGGTATTTAGCTGAGATATAGGGATGTTTGTAAACGTCTGCAGATCGCATTTATGAGTGCAATCCCTGTGCTTGAGCAGCATGAGAACCGATTTAAAATTAGTATAGTAAGTTTAATAATATAATAAGTATTATTCAGAAATATTTACAAAAAAACTAAGTGTCGTTGCATTGTTTAAAATTTTTGCCGTATGTTAACAAAGCAGGCACTGTTTTCTGTTTTTTTAATATATTTTAATTGAGGTCTTCTAGAATTTTTATATATTGAGAAAGCACCAAAACTTTAGAAAAAATTGTAGTCTTTCATTTAGTCGTCGAAGATCAGTCGTATGCGTATCAAAACTATGCGTATATATATGTTACAGACACAAAAAGAACAGGCCATTCCTCTGTTGCTCAGAGTTCGTGAACACGGTGGTGAGGCGCTGGATTTTTTAGATGTTTGTCTGGAGAAAGTCCTGATTGTCAATCCTGAATCCTTGAAGTAAGGCTATCATTTTGATGCATCACCTTAGAGCATTATGGGCTCTTCAAATTGGGGGCTGGTATTTTTCGTGGTTCAGAACAGGTGCCCCCGGTTCATGCCTCTGGCAAAATTTTGTGCTCCCCCGGTTCACCGCCTGTTGGAAAATTTTTTTGTTTTCAATTGGTGCAAAGTACATAAAATTTGATCAATATTTGTTCTAAAATTCCGTTCTGAATTCAAAAATTTCGCCAATTTTGTCAAAATTGCTTCAAAATCGCTTTTTTTTCTCCTTCAAAAGCGTTTTGACAGTGTTTCGGACACGATTTTTAACCGTTTTTCTCGTGGCAAAATGCCGCCTGGCAAAATCGGGCGCCTCCGGTTCGGAAAGGGGGGGCTGGCAAAATTTCCAGCGAATGGAGAGCCCAGGCATTGATAGTAGTAACATTGAGGCAGCGGAGCATTGGGCCATTGTAGTTCCAAGTAGTTATTGTCTACAAGGAGTACGGAAGATTCTTAATCAACTTATAGTGTTCATGGTCAGAAATTTCTGTCATTATTTACGGCGTGCAGCTGTCATTTCTGATTTATGAAATGGCAGCGCGGTTTAGGTGTTTTTGGAGAAGATTCTTTCCGTCACGTGTGGTGGCTGGATAAATTGAACTGAATGTCGCTTTCATAATAAGCCGGACTCATATACGTTCAGAAATAAATGCAAATCATTCGCGAATAATTAACAGCTGTTCGATTGCTATTCGCGAAAAAATTGCTTTTAATTCTGACAGTGACTCCAGTTCTTTCATTATGTATTACACTGTTCGACGAAATAGTGTTGAGGTTCATTTTATGAAGCAGTTGATTTAGTATGAAAGTTGACAGAAATATATTTTGTAAAATATGGTATTGTCGCTGTGTAAAATGTGATTTAATTTTGGTTGTGTGAACGCAGTTTCGATTTCGCTGTGGTCAGGCGACTTACAGTCTAAGATTTGCAGCTATCGTTCGTTCTGCACTCTCTGTTTATTGGTTATGAAGTTGAGATTATTGTATTTTTAGTGTTAATTTTCGTTTGTCGTTAACCTAGGCATTCGTTTTTATAAAAAAATCAGACATTGTGTAAATACCTTAGCTAGTGTAAGTTATGTACCACCTGCTTAGAACTACACGGGAGTACAAGAACTGTATTCGGAAAGCGAAAAGGAAAGCATGGGAAAATTTTTGTGACACGATTGAAAATACAGTGATGTCATCTAGAATGCGCAAAGTTTTCAAACAATGTAGACAGTATGGTGTCACATGCCTAAAAATCGCACATGATGTTATTATAGATGATGCTAAAGATATTTTTTACTTACTGTTAAATGAGCACTTTCCAAATCGCGACATCAACGCTCTAAATCCTTTTAAGGCTCCTGGTATTGATGGTATTTATCCGATATATCTACAAACTAGTGCCCATATCTTGGTTGATAAATTAGTCAATCTTTAAAAATTGTGTAATTAAAGGATATATACCGTCACCGTAGAGGTTAGCCAGGACTGTGTTTATACCTAAGCCTCATAAAGATGACTATATGTTACCTAAGGCATTCCGGTTTCTTTGTGTACGTTTATAATAAATATACTTAAAATCGGATTGAAGTTGCATCTGTTATGACTGGTACTGTTCATGTCAGAGTCAACTGTGGTTGTCCTCAGTTATTTCGCCCCTGCTTTGGACTTTGGTGGTTGATGATCTGTTGTGGAGCCTCAGAGGTCCATATATATATGGGGACAAGCTCACTCTGATGATGTAGCCATATTAGCTAAAGGTTCAAATGTTAGACTGGCGGGCTTAAGGCTTGAACATGCGTTGAAAACAGTTGAGCAATGGTGTTCTAGAAATGGTTAGTGCAACCATCCAAATCAGTATTAGTTTGCTTCAGCTGCAAACTTAATCCAGCGGTATTGCCAATTCTAACTATGGAAAATGTTGTAATGGATTACAAGTCGGAGGTTCAGTACGTAGGTGTAATACTGGATAGTAAACTACTGGAAACCTCACTTTCAACATGTTTATAAGAAAGCTATACGTAACTTAATTATCTGTCGACAATTTTCCGGTAGGAATTGGGGTCTTATGCCAAAATTCCTGTTATATTTCTACGAACCTGTTGTCTTGTCTAGCGTTTTCCATGGTGTTATTCAGGGAGTAACCGGAATTCCGGTTCAGGCGAAAATCGTGTTTCGGTTGCGGTTCCGGCAAAGGGCAAAAACCATACCGAGACCAAAATTCCGGTTTAAAAATTTTGTTTGACATTTTCCACATTTTTGCTTCATCTGTGGTCCAAACATATGCAATATATATGTACAATGAACAAGTTCCAATACAACCAAGCAGAAGAAAAGAAGCAGTTTGCTGTGTCATACGCAAGTAGGGCACAGAATTTCAATAGGAATTTTTCATCTTAACCTGTAGGAGTTTGTTAAAACAAAGCCAGGTCGATGCTTGTAGCAACTATTTTACACATTCAGAAGTCTACGGGCTATGCTCGAATTAAACCGTCCAACTCGGTAACAGTGTATGAATTATTTAGAAGTACTTAGCTGTAAGCTAGGCTAACATAAATTGCGTCAAGTACCGCCATTGCGCTTGTAAACTTTGTAAATCAGTCTACATTGAAGTAAAGTAACATATCTGCATCGCAGCCAGGAAGTGAGTTCTTCCCAATGAACTGTATTTATTGGAACTGTGCGAGCAGTATCACAGTTTGTCTCATTTACAGCATTCTGATTAGAAAGTTATCGTTATCATCAACCTGACGGCCATTGGTTGCCCAACGTTAGCCTAAACAGTGTCTCTAAATTATCTTCTATTATTTTCTCGTAGAACCATATAAACCAATAATTTCAATTTTCATGCAAAACAACATGTAACAAACGTATGTGTAGTAAAGGGAGGCGACTGGAGACAGAGCGAAAATGTTTATTCTACGCTCCATGCGTTGTAGGCACATTCAATTTGACGCAGTATACGCAAAGGTTTATAGTGGAAGGCATTTTTTTGCTCTGGATGCCCAAAAACCGACATATTGATCAATAAATAAAGATTATTAGCTTTCTTAGTCTCGTTAAAGTTTCAGAAAGACAATGTCATAGCAATACATTAAGTTTAATGTACAAGTTATTTTCAAAACATTTTAAATACACTATACCTTCATCCAGACCAACTCAAGTTATCTTAATAGGATTCAAAGGCTTGCTCTGCCATATATAACGGGTGCCCTGAAATCAACTCCTACACAGGGCATGGAAGTTATTATAAATTTAAAACCGTTTCCACTTAAGTGTTTGGAAGCTGCTTTAAAAAATTCAGTCGATTAAATGCCTCAAATTATTGGGGACACTGTCTTAATATAGAATATTGTACGATTGCTAGCATTGCTACTGAAGCAATTTCTGTTATTAACATTGCAAATAGTTACAGCAATTACTGGACATTGTTTACTGAATAAACATTTAAATATTATAAAACTTGTCGCAAATGATTCCTGCAATTGGTGTCTAAATGAAGTTGGCACTTCATCACACCTTATTCTCAAATGTAGTAAATTTGTTAATTAGAGAGGAAATTCTTTGATAAAGGTGTATTGCTCTATACAGATGCCCCCGATCTTTAACAAAATAAAATTTTAGGTTCCCTTAATACAACTCTTTTGGAAATTGGAAATTCATGCAGGGTTTCGCAAGGGGTCACTTCTCGCCTGAGCGGATGGTTAATACAACCGTTCCACCCTCCATCCTTATACTACTACTAACACCTGTTTTAAAGAGACAGTGCTAGTTGCAGGTCAACTTTCTCCTGATATTAATTTTACTGGCTAGGCGGCCGCATCGTCAAATGTACTTAAATGTCTCAAAATCTTGTCTTAAATATTCCAAAATTCTCTTTAAATTTGGAGCTATCTTTAAATTTCACAATATTGTTTTTTTCCTACTGTCAAGAGTGGCGACATCGAAGTTTCCACCCCTTACACCCGTCATGGCGGCTTTACATCTGCTATTTGTTGATTTGAAAATGAATTAACTTTCCTATGTTTGACAAAATGAGGCTGTTTTAATCAAAGCGTCCCGCCCCCAAAAAGAGGCAACATTTAAATTTTTATATTTTCAAATAGTTTGCTGATAGCCTTCAAGTAGGAGCCTGGTGTAGCCTAAAGAGTGTACTTTTGTAATATTAGCTTGCGTCATTCATAGGAGTACCATCAATCAGAAATTGAAAATTGCGCCCACACCCGAAAGATTTTTTAGTTTCTTTAAACATAGGCTAAAACTTGATATGTGAAGGTAAGGGATCTGATAATAAGGCTGCGACACTTTAAAACCTTAGCTGGCAAAAGGGCCATATGTGATGTATTATTATAGCTTGAAAACTAGATACTTCGAAATGCTGGATGTGCAAAATTTTTAGTTATGCAATCGGCAACCCAGCGGGACGTTTTGATCAAAATAACGCGTTCCCACGCATGACTCAGTGTGACAGTATACCTAGCGGTGAAAGGGTGAAGGTATATAGTAAGCTGGCTTGTACACAGTGGGTGGCTGGACCCCCACTTTCCAAATCCCCCGTGTTCTTGATATTTTCTCCCATGTCGGTCCCCTCACTCATCCGAGACTCCTTATGCGTCACCTGAATCTAAATTTTTTAATGTCTAATTTATGTTTTCTGTATGCATTTTTATTTCTAATACTAAAATATTGTTTCATAGCCTGAAAATACTCGTACAACGGTAAAAGTACATGAAAATATGGAAATATTTAATATTTTACAAAAAAAGTTTTCCGACTTTGAAATTTTCCCGCGAGAATGACCTTTGGGCCCCTTGAAGTTCCGCCTTCGTACCTTTCGGAATGCTGTTGACAGGCTAGGTAAGTATATATTGATGTGATTTGAAATATTTTGTAATTATGATTATAATACTCGTTTGCTGTCGCACTCTTTCAGATTTTGTTCAAATAGGAATTGAGAGAAAAATGCCATGACTTATGACTTACCAAGTTTCGACCGTCCTGGCTCGCTGCTGACGCCCGGTCAAATTGGCTGAGGCGTTGTGCCAGCGATTTCGCATCCTTATGCTGCCAAAAAGGAATTTAAAATTGCGACGCTCGGCGTTTCGGCTATGGGAAGCCCCGAAAAAAAATTTGGTCTTAGCTGTCATACTTTTCATCTGAATACTGTGGCATGTCCTCAAATTTAGCAAAAGACGTGTTCAAACTTAATCTTTAGGAACCTGTGGCCACCCTTTATTGGTGGTGTATTTGGCATTTTGTCTGTTATGTTCTACAATTTCGTTTAGACGTTTGTCTGAATGTCTTTTGGACAAAGTCACAATCAACAGTCCGGTCGTGTGGGACGAAAGTTTTCGGTTTATTGAAAAACATTTACACAAGCTCGATTACAAGGTATGATTATTGTTAGTTTATGCTTTGGATTAGGTATATTTTGAAGTTAGTATAGTTTTGATTTATACGATGCTCTGTTTTATGTGTTGTGAATGGATACCGACAAAGTGTTTGGTAAGCTGGCATTTGCATATCTGTTTTATATATATAGATGCCTAATTCATCAGCTCCGGAAGGTACTGTTGGGTATATACATCTTGTTCACTTGGTTGACATAACATATTTTATATGCGCAGAGAATTTCGGCAAGTACTGTAAACCGGGGAACCTGTTCCGTAACCCAAATTGAGTTCGTTTCTGGTCTAGCTGGAGGTTTCTAAAGCCACAATTGACTGAATTGGTATTTTTATTGTGAATAATTAACTGGTTAATATGTTGATTATAACATTAAAAGGTTTTCATATAATCATTTTTCAAATTGACACTTTGAAGCGGATTAGGAAACAATATCAATTCTTTTTATCGACATGGGTAGGTCAGTTTTTCTGGCTTCTCTCTGATGGGTGAGAGGGCTTATTCCACACATTTATCTCCCGTCGTTTCGTGAGAAACCATCGATCACGATCCTCCAATGTATTACCCACCCACTATTCGTCAACCGGTGACCTAAAACTGTACTTGACCGTCATCTACTACGATCAACGCTGCACACAGGGTTCCCTTGTTCGTTGTCGTGTACTTGCTCAAAAGCTGATAGTGAAATGCTTGAAGAGACCCGTTGACATTGTTGTATACTGTCTGGAATTTGTGTTTGATGGCGAAATAAAACACAGAAAATATTTTAAAGCGAGACTATGTATTAAATCATCACTTCTGTCTTCTCCACAAATTTCCGCGAAATGAAGGAGCCACTATTTTCAGTGGGTTGTGAGCAAAATTTTGCTTGCTGCATTGAGTCAAGGAAAGCTAAAACGTTACGAAGAGAAACCTAAAATGTCATTGGGCTGTGAGTTAACTCTTGCCAGCTGCATTGAGTCAACGAAAGCTAAAAAATTGCGAAGAGGAACCTAAAATGTGAGTAAACTCTGGCTTGCTGCATTGAGTCAACGAAAGGTAAAAAGTTGCGAAGAGGAACCTAAAATGTCAGTGGGATGTGAGTAAACTCTTGCCTGCTGCATTGAGTCAAGGATAGCTAAAACGTTATGAAGAGGAACGTAAAATGTCAGGGGGCTGTGAGTAAACTCTTGCCTGCTGCATTGAGTCAAGGAAAGCTAAAACGTTGCGAAGAGAAACCTAAAATGTCAATGGGATGTGAGTAAACTCTTGCCTGCTGCATTGAGTCAAGGAAAGCTAAAATGTTGCGAAGACGAACCTAAAATGTCAGTGGGCTGTGAGTAAACTGTTGCCTGCAGCATTGAGTCAAGAAAGCTAAAACGTTGCGAAGAGGAACCTAAAATGTCAGTGGGATGTGAGTAAACTCTTGCCTGCTGCATTGAGTCAAGGAAAGCTAAAACGTTGCGAACATTAACCTAAAATATCAGTCTGATGTAAGTAAACTCTTGCCTGCTGCATTGAGTCAAAGCTAAATCTAACGAAGGGGAACCTAAAATGTCAGGGGCGCTTTTCGCCCTTATGTAGTTTGGAGAGCTCAATCTAGATCATACCTATAAGTTTTGTTCAGTTATTGTTTAATAGAATGCGAATTTATTTTACTTTATTCGCCAAGGCGGGATACGTTATCTATTGTCGTACTTTAGTATTATTGACTTCTTTTGTAGTTTTGCGATCATATGCGCATTTGTGGATTACAGTGATGAACAAATTTTGATTGGGACTAAAATGGTTGCGTCATCAGTCATTTTTAAGCTGAATTTAGTTAACCGGCCTAATCTCCAAACTTTTGGGTCGACTGCAATGGATAAATCGAATAGTTATTTATCATGTTTAACAATTGCATTGGAGTTTGTTCAAGTAGACTAATTGCTGATAAAATTAATTTAGAATAAAATTTATTTTGGGGTTTGCACGAGGGGGGGGGGCAAAGTATCGGCGGACGTCTCCAGATCATCCCCCAGGCAAATGTTGGCTTCTCAGCGCCTCCAGGTATTTTCAGGTCACGCCAAAAATGATTGTCTTAAAACAGTTATAGCAAAAGTCAATATTACCACTTATATTTAGCGTTTTTATAACAAAATCCTAAGTAAAATGAAGTGCAGTCTGCAAAAAACGCATTTTCATTGCTTAAACAATAAATCGCAACAAAACAACGATAAAAATTTTGTAAACGCTTGAAAACACGAAAATGTATAATTATATAGCCCCCAATTAGCCTGGTTTACGGTTTTCTCCAAAAGTTATCTGGAGGAAATTGTCCCGGTTGGAGCTGGTGGCCTCCAAATTTTGCAAACGCTTGAAAACGCGAAAATGTATAATTATATAGCCCCCAATTAGCCTGGTTTACGGTTTTCTCCAAAAGTTATCTGGAGGAAATTGTCCCGGTTGGAGCTGCTGGCCTCCAAATTTTGCAAACGCTTGAAAACGCGAAAATGTATAATTATATAGCCCCCAATTAGCCTGGTTTACGATTTTCTCCCAAAGTTATCTGGAGGAAATTGTCTCGGTTGGAGCTGGTGGCCTCCAAATTTTGCAAACGCTTGAAAACGCGAAAATGTATAATTATATAGCCCCCAATTAGCCTGGTTTACGGTTTTCTCCCAAAGTTATCTGGAGGAAATTGTCTCGGTTGGAGCTGGTGGCCTCCAAATTTTGCAAACGCTTGAAAACGCGAAAATGTATAATTATATAGCCCCCAATTAGCCTGGTTTACGGTTTTCTCACAAAGTTATCTGGAGGAAATTGGCCCGGTTGGAGCTGGTGGCCTCCAAATTTTGCAAACGCTTGAAAACGCGAAAATGTATAATTATATAGCCCCCAATTAGCCTGGTTTACGGTTTTCTCCCAAAGTTATCTGGAGGAAATTGTCTCGGTTGGAGCTGGTGGCCTCCAAATTTTGCAAACGCTTGAAAACGCGAAAATGTATAATTATATAGCCCCCAATTAGCCTGGTTTACGGTTTTCTCCCAAAGTTATCTGGAGGAAATTGTCTCGGTTGGAGCTGGTGGCCTCCAAATTTTGCAAACGCTTGAAAACGCGAAAATGTATAATTATATAGCCCCCAATTAGCCTGGTTTACGGTTTTCTCCCAAAGTTATCTGGAGGAAATTGTCTCGGTTGGAGCTGGTGGCCTCCAAATTTTGCAAACGCTTGAAAACGCGAAAATGTATAATTATATAGCCCCCAATTAGCCTGGTTTACGGTTTTCTCCCAAAGTTATCTGGAGAAAATTGTCTCGGTTGGAGCTGGTGACTTCAAGCTCGAAGACTCGAGGTAAAATATAGGTTCTGTGGAGAGGCCAGTTTATTCAAAACTTGAACTGATTCTAGCACTCATCATCACCGTTGTCGTTGCATACATCTTACAGTTGTTGCCGCATTACTGATTCCGGTGGAGTGAAAAATATATGCTTTTTATATAACACATTACACTTGCATCGAAATGTTTCCAAGGAACGTAATAACGAGTTTTTCTACCTTGCTTCAGGGTGCCCGTGATCTTCTGAAAGATCTGTTCGACCGTGCGCAAACCATTCCTTCTTCACTTAACGAACGTCAGTTAGACCTACTGAATATTACTGAAAAAGTAAGCTGAAAGTATTTGGATATGCTTCTCCTTGGGTTAGTGATGATGCACAAATATTGTTGAGCCAACGACTTTTTAAATTATTTATTAAATTTATGTTTTTGATTATTTTAGTCTCAGAGGTTTAGTGTAATTTTGTTATTTTCCAGACGTTTAGAACAAAAGGTGTCGATAGGGGTTATCTCTTAAAGGTCGGACCCCGTCCTCTACCGTCCCTGCGCCAGCGAAAATTAGTAAAAAAGCAAAAATTGGGGTAAAATTGGTAAAAAATAAGGGAAATTAGGCAAATTCAGTCAACTGGTAAATATAGGGGTTTTTTTGGTTCCTAACGGCGACAACCTTCCCCACTCCACCGAGAGCATCTACGCCCCCACCCTAAGCCGACGGACGTTCGACACCTATGGTTTGGGCGAGAATGTAATTTTTTCTAGACGTTCAGAGGAAAGTAATTTTCCCTGACGATTAGACGAAAGTGTAGTTTTCTTCGTCGGTTAGTGTGGTATTTTCAAAAAAACTGTACTGATTGTAATAAAATGTTTGATCTCGAAATTTGGGTTATGTATTGAAGCCAAACATGATGAAAGTGGATTAAATTTTGGCGTTTGCATTGTGTCTGCGTTATATATTGTTTCAGCTCAGTAGTTGGAATAGAGGCGCGTAAAGCCTAAGGTCGTGGGTTCGAATCCCACCTCTGTCGACATTTACTTATCCCAAACTGTCACGTTAGCTGAAAAATTAGTCAATATTTGTGGAAAGCAGTTTGATGAAAGGATATTTCTGGTTGCTTGTTGAGCTCTGTTTGTGGTATGTCTGTGTTCAATTATATGTGCGCAGCTCTAATCGCTAAAACTATCTAATTTTGGAATAAATTGCATGAGCACATTAAATTAATATACAGTTCTCACCAAAAATGACTGTCCATATTTTAAATGAAACATTATGAAGCACAATTTATGTAATTAGTCAATATTTGTGGAAAGCAGTTTGATGAAAAGATATTTCTGGTTGCTTGTTGAGCTATGTTTGTGGTATGTCTGTGTTCAATTATATGTGCGCAGCTCTAATCGCTAAAACTATCTATTTTTAGAATAAATTACATGAGTACATTAAATTAATATACAGTTCTCGCCAAAAATGACTGTCCATATTTTAAATGAAACATTATGAAGCACAATTTATGTATCCGCGATCACTTATTATACTAAATCTGGAACAAATTTCGAACAGTTCTAACAAATCAATAAATGAAAGGAATTAAAAAAATCGCACTCGACATTATTTCAAACATATGGAACGATCATCTAGCAAAAATCAAACGAACAGCGTTCATTTTT
This sequence comes from Trileptium ribeirensis, assembly GCA_030248225.1. Classification (NCBI taxonomy): domain Eukaryota; kingdom Metazoa; phylum Nematoda; class Enoplea; order Enoplida; family Thoracostomopsidae; genus Trileptium; species Trileptium ribeirensis. The sequence continues at coordinate 42,938 of JASANE010014084.1, forward strand.
GACGATCACTATGAAAATTCAGTAATTGTCGCTATTTGGGTTTTTCTCCGGTATTTTTATCTTATATACCTTTTACAATCATTCGATGTTTGAGTCGCGTGTCATTACGTCAATTTAATGCAAAAGTCAACTACGTCATAAAAATAAGAGGGTAATAGTGCACAATGTTGTTTTTGAAGTCGAGACTATATCTTGTCCGTGGCTGAAAATTCCGTAATGGCTAAAAATTTGGTGCTCGGCTCAAACAAAATTTGCTGTGGAATGTTGTCATGCTGATTTTTACGGGGTTTTAAATAGAATCGCGTAGAAATGCTAGGATTTTTGAGCTCTTTGATGAAACTAAACAGTTGATTTTTATGTTGTAAACCCAGTGGCTTTTTGTATGTTCCGAACGATTAAATTCTTCTCAGTTTGGACTCATTGGAACGTAGCGAATGCTGTTACCATTGTGGGCGCTAGGGGGGAAGTCGTGAAATTTTTTTTGTTTGTTTCTGTCACTCATAATTCTTTTTCGGATGGACGGATTTCGACAAATTTTTTGGTTAGATGTGACAGTAAGTTAAAGACAGTAGACAGTTAAGTGCGAAAATAAGACAGTGTAGGAGCAGCTCTGATCGTCTTTTCTGCCTCAAAATGGCAAAAAATAGGTTTTTAATGGTTCTTTGTCAAATCTGGCCGTAAGTATACAAGTGTTTTCAAGCCATATCATGCGACGCAGGCTTCGCATCGAAAATTGTAGACCACTATAATCAGCTCATCGATATCTACAAATTTGCAAACTAGGTATTTCTGGCGGGTGAATACAGTGATTTTGTATCTAGAGTCCGTAGTTTATATTCCATGCATTTTCAATATGTATTGCGTGCAGGTCATCAAGAATTGTCTATATAGTTGTGCCGGTAGGCTGAATACCATGGTTTTGTTAGCTCGAGACCAACACAAGTACCTGATGCGTTGTTAGTTGTTTTCGATGGGTTTAGAGTCGACGAGATTTTATGATTTTTAATAGATTCAGGGTTCAAGAGGTTTTACGGTGGTATATATAGATATCAAGCATAGTCTGTTACAGGTGATTAAACAAAATAACTTAAAAATGAAACCACGCTTGCTCTGCTTCATCCTCCTTTGCGAGAGATGCTAGCGGTAATAATTTTTTGACAAACAATACATACTAACTCAGACAAAAGTATGTGTTTGATTATAAGCGAACCTAAAACCGTGCAATCATAAACACAACAGTGTTCATTTGCGTTAGTTCGCGTTCGTTTTTATGCACTTATTTTTGTCCGTGACTGTATTTTTATTTTATAGATCGATTTTTAATGCTTTGTCTGCATGTTTGGATTGATAAAAATGGCCCTTCGCTAAATTTCCACAGATTATAAGACCTTCTATAGGGTGTCTGGTTGGAGCATTTATTTCAATTTTTTCCTGATGTTTCAGGTAATCTTTTCAATTTGCGATAGTGAGAAAAACTTAATGCCGACCTATTTCGTCATCAACGAAGTAATGAAGCTGAAAAATGACGTTTTGACGTATCCACATTGGGTAAGCAATAATCGTTTCATTAATAGCTCCACGTGGTTATTGAATATTAAGACCCACACACCTTTTGGTTCCTGGATATTGGGGCTTTTGCTATCAGATTATCTGAGTTTGAGCTGCACTTACGTGTTCAGTAGTTCGCACAATTCAGAGGCAGCCGAACCTTGAGAAGCGATGCTGCCAAAATTGTAGTAGTTGACCGATCCTCGCACCTGCTTATAATAGTTATCTTTTGACTAATAGCTTCATAAGTTTAAATTATTGTCTAATCTGTATTTGAAAATTGAGATCTGATCATATCGTTATAAATTGTGTATTTATGTTTGGGAATAAAAGACTTGGTATACGTGTTAAATTCTTGGCTTCTCCAAACTAGCAAAATTTATGCCTGGAGGGTACGAACTGAGAGCTAAAATTACCAGGATGGATTAACCGTAGTTTATTTATCGTGTCCCTCAGTTGAACTGGGTTGGGAGTGAAATGAACTATAACTGTCAACGCCAAATGTGTGATTTAAGCACTGACTACAACGAACTGAGAGCTAAAATTACCAGGATGGACTAAGCGTAGTTTATTTATCGTGTCCCCCAGTTGAACTGGGTTGGCACTGAAATGAACTATAACTGTCAACGCCAAATGTATAATTTAAGGACTGACTACAATTTATTATGGATATTAAAAGAGGCAAATTTAAGCTATTCTACGTTCACATGAAGAAATTTGTGATTTTATAATCAAATACGGAAAATTGGTATATATGTTTAACGTAACTAAAGAAAAATTCACTAATTTTTAATAATTCAGGAAAGTAATTGGGAGGAAGCCAAAATTGAGCTGTAGGGTAGGAAGTAAGAGTGACCTGGGGGAGGTCGATTTCCCTGCACCTCGATTTGGAGAAGCCAGTATCCGCATGTCACACTCCGTGTTTCATTTGTTTACGGAGTTTAAAAATTTTATTGAAACTAAGCGAACGGAGTCTCCACCTATAATAGCCTAGGTGTCGAAAGTCCGTCGGCTTGGGGGGAAGACGATCGGCGGCGGGAGTTTGTGGGTGGCAGACTACCAGAAGCTCCTTCATTTTTGCCTACTTTTCCTCCTTTCGGTGACAGGGGGGTAAATATGCCTTTAGGGGGTCCTATCCTTAGAGGGTTTACCGCCTACCCCATGTCGACACCTATGACATATATAGCTTTGCCAACGGCAAAAATCTTAAAAAAATTTTGTCCTTCTTTGGAAATCATAACTGATCACCGGATGAATGAAACTTCACATTTTATTTGATCACAAATCCAGTCGATTTGTACCCTTTTATTGGACTATTAGACGCTGAGGCCATTGCCACGTTTTTCTAGGCAAAATAAGCCACAACGTGGTCAAGAGTTACATTTTTAAATTTGATCATCCTGGTATGTTTCGCGCCCGATATCGCTAGGCAGAGGATTCGCAGCGCTGAAATTCTCTCAGCGAGAGCTACAAATTTGAGCTGCCCTTTTCGAGCTATGACACAGAGTTTGAAACACCCCAAAAAGTGAAAATTTTCATAATTTTTTGCAAATCAAGTTTTTTGTTGGGGGTGAACGATGGGATTATAGGGTTAAGTAACACGATAAACGCATTGGTTTCATTGTTTTAACTCCATATTGGCTGTGTTATTAACCCTGCGCGAACGTTATCGGGGTAAAATTTGGGAAATTTTGGGACCAAAATTAGCCAAATTTCGTCAATTTTCTAATATAAATAAATGTATGTATATAACGTCAATCAAAGGTGTCTATAGGTATTGAGGGTTGCTAAGTACGATAAAAGTAATTGTATCTGAATGGTATGCATCATAAATATGAAGCAACTCTTAAAGCCCAACTCTCAACCAATCTTCAAATTTTTCTTCAAAATATGTGTGAGTCATAAATTTAAATTTTTTTTTGTGTTTTTGATAAAGAAATAAATAGTTCTTTGGTTTCTGTATATGGCTAAAATGGCCGGAGCGTTGCCATTGAAGTGTTATCGGTATATAAGTGCGAGCATGGGACTTTAAGCGGGCTTCGGGATCTTAATTTGGAACGACGAAATTGTCAATAAGCGCAGAGTAGCAACACTCGCATCGTTTCCTCTCGCTTTACGAATTACTAGATTTTATTGGATAAAAATTAAAAGTTAACGACGTATTTAGGATTTTTGTATTTTTGGAAATTTGTCTCGTACCCTAAGCAGGATACAACGTTTGGAAGTGATTATGTTGATATAGTATTTTACCTATAAGATCAAAACTTCGTATTATCGACATGATTGTGATAGTTTTGTTTTAGCATATGGCTGAATATTTTCTTGACATAGTCGAGTCGTTCAAGCCAGTTGCACAAATTCTTTCACTTTTGGGTAAGTTAGAGATTTTATATGATAATAACGGGTTATTAGTTATGGTGAAGGCCACCGAGGATCAAACCGTTCGTTGGATAAATCTTAGTGTGTTGAAAGTTGAATTGCTTGAAAAATACACCATATCGATTTTTTGCGCCTTTGAAACTAGGGGTCGGAGAACCAAAGTCACCTCTTACATACGAGGGAGGTGGTAACTAAAAGTCAAGACCATGAATTTTGTACCTATTGAATTTGATGTGCAGAAATTAGGCTAAATTTATGTAAAAATTGGGAAGATTATGGCGAAGCCAAATTTGGGGTTGTCAAAATTGAAAATTGTAGGGAATTATGGGAGGTGTCTTTTAAGGTTGTATCTAGGGGACAAGACCATGAATTTTGTACCTATTGAATTTGCTGTGCAGAAATTAGGCTAAATTTCTGTGAAAATTGGGAAGATTATGGCGAAACCTAATTTGGGGTTGTCAAAATTGAAAATTTTAGGGAATTATGGGAGGTGTCTTTTATAGGTTGCATATTGCCAATGAGGGATCAGCTTCTCTTCTCCCTATAAGGGATCAGCTCCACTTCTCCCTATTAAGAATCCGGTAATATAATGCTGTACCTGCTTTTGAACGGGCCTATACGCGCTGGCCGAAGGACCTCGGTTCGTTTTAACCTATGATGGGGCGAACAGAAAAAGATTTTGGCAAATGAAATGAGGGATCCCACGACACCTCCGAAATGATGAAGAGGCCGACAAATGCAAATATTCCATAATTTGAATCCCGGACAAAATGTTAAGAAACTCGAGGGACAAATTACCGTAAGGCGAAATTTATTTCGTATTCCTCTTTGCTTTCGAGAGTTGTTTATCCGTTGTTAATGACGTACGTTTTGCTGATGTGATATTGTCAGTGCTGCTTCAATTTTTGGGTCTCGAATCGCGCATTTAGTTATACTTCTTCCTAAAGTTAAGCAAACTCATGCTATTTTGGATTAATTGTGGAGATATTTTCTTGTTTGCAGAAAGATTTTGCTCAGGCGGAAATTTTATAGTGTGGTTGCGCAAATGCCGGGATTTGCATTGAGCAAATTGACGCGTCGCTTATAAGTGTATAAGTATTTCAAATTATTATAATAATAGACGATAGCGCAATCCTATGATTCCTTGTTTCATTTTTGGATACTTCAGTGTAGAAATCATTAGCGATAATCCTGCGAAGCTTGTTGTAATTTATGAAAATTAATGATTTTGCTTACTATTAATTGATTGAATGAGGGAGCTGGATCAAGTCTATAAGATAAACATAAGTAAGCGCAGATGTGGACGGACTAAATTGCGTATGGACTCGGACGGACAAAGTTTACGTCTCCACGCAGACGGACACAAAATTGTCTCGGCCCACACGGACATAATATTGTCTCGACGGAGACAATATTGTCTCGACACAGACGGACATAATGTTGTCCCGACGCAGACGGAGACAATATTGTCTCGACGCAGACGGAGACATTATTGTCTCGACACAGACGGACATAATATTGTCTCGACGCAGACGGACATAATATTGTCTCGACACAGACGGACATAATATTGTCTCGACGCAGACGGAGACAATATTGTCTCGACACAGACGGACATAATGTTGTCTCGCCGCAGACGGAGACAATATTGTCTCGACACAGACGGACACAATTGCGTCAGGCTCTTGTGCATTTACTTTTGACCATGATTGTATGTATAATTGTCTGATGTAGATTGACAATGACTAGACCCCAAAAAAGTTTTTCAGTTTGCGTGACATGTTCGCTCCACACAATCTGCCTTACTAGTGACACGGCATACGCAATTTTAATTTAAATTAGAGCAAGTCAAACAAAGTGCGATGTTCGAGTTGAGTTGCAACGGAGAGCCAATTTTATTTTGGTATGTTCGAATTTTCTAGTGCGGATATATTAGCTTGGCCCCGTAGAAATGAAGAAGCGAGCGACTGAATATATCTCTGATATGCAACGTGGATCAGCGCTGATTATCACTAGCGTGCTGATACGGCATGCGTCATTTTAATTTAAATTAGAGCAAGTCAAACAAAGCGCGATGTTCAAGTTGAGTTTCCACGGAGAGCCAATTTTAATTTGGTATTTTCGAATTTTCTAGTGCGGGTATTAGCTTGGCCCCGCAGAAATGAAGAAGCGAGCGTCCGAATATATCACTGATATGCAACGTGGATCAGCGCTGATTATCATTAGCGTGCTGATACGGCATGCGTCATTTTAATTTAAATTAGAGCAAGTCAAACAAAGTGCGATGTTCGAGTTGAGTTGCAACGGAGAGCCAATTTTATTTTGGTATGTTCGAATTTTCTAGTGCGGATATATTAGCTTGGCCCCGTAGAAATGAAGAAGCGAGCGACCGAATATATCTCTGATATGCAACGTGGATCAGCGCTGATTATCACTAGCGTGCTGATAGTGATGGTACTTTAGGTCTCACTCCCCATGATCCAATGGACCATGTCAAATGGAGAAATGCTTTGCGATCATGGTGAAGCAGAACCCACTGACGTGGAAAAACGACTATAAACGGATGTGTGCTGATGAGTATCACACTCCGTCTTCCAATTATACTAAATGCGTTTTGCTGTTTAAAATAATTGTGTGACGCCAAAAATTGAATAATTTTGATCAACGAAAGTCCAAATTAGACAAATTTACGCCCGTTTCAAATCACATGTTGAAATCACGACGTAGTTTTAGCGTTTTAGGCCGTCCGTACCTTTACCCGATTTCCGGACATTGCGGATTCTACGCGACCGTATCGTGGAGGATTGATCAAAACTTGCGCGTCCAAACGCGTGGACTATTGCCTTATCGAAAAGTTAGTTTCTTTGTTTTCGACTCGTATTTTGTAACCGTTGTAGCAACCGGTTCTAGTGCAAAACCATCAAACAGTTTAAACGACAAAAATACTGAGGTTGTTGCTTATGACATTCAACGGGGTATAGAAATTTTTACCGAGCTTTGAAGTCAAAAACGATTTTCTGGTTTAAATGAGTTGTGAGATCGTAGCGAATATTGAACGGTTGAGTACCATTTTGTAGTTTGGAAAAGCTTTAGCTTTAGTTTGGAAAAGCTTTAGTAGGAAATGTAAGCAATGAGTAGAGTAGAAAATGGGTTCAGCCATCTAGTTTATTAACCATTTCGAATTGTTTGGTTGTTCGCGTTAGTATGCGCACTTATGTTTTTCAGATTGGAGACATCGCCAGACCCAAATTTTCAAGGCGGCCACCAGAGGATTCGCAAGTCGGAACCCGCCCGGAACTAGGCTCATGATATGCATTTGCAGAATGCGCAATAAAACTTTTAAAGTAAAAATTGTATGTAAATGTTATACATTAGCATATGCATATTAAGCAACTATTTCTATAGAAAAAACCTTTCCTAGATTAAAACTATAAAATTTGTACCTGGGCATCTTCTGTCGTTCCTAAACTTTTAATATTGCAGGGACATGACACCGGCCAGCCCCTACGACAATAATCCACTTCACAGAAGCGACAATACTATTTATATCTGAATCGACCTGGTACACGATAGATGTCAACTTCTGAGCCGAATGCGGACTCGGCGTCCGTGCACTGTTAAGCTGACGGAGAACACGACGTTGGTTCGCTCCCAAATCGATTACGGACAAGACATCCATTCCTGCTGAACTGACTGGGTACACGGGGATTCTTCGTTCTGAGCTGACAAGATGTACAACTACTGTTACGCTAGCGCGAAACAGGACGCTTTTTCACTGCTAACCGGTTGTGGACACGGTCGTACATAGCAACTTTTAAAGCCTTATCTGCGTTCTGTAGTTAACAAATTATTCTTCTATTCGTATGACAATCTACGTACTTGTTTAATTTTATATTTTCTAATATTTTTATCTTTAGGATTTTTCCTCGCCTCAAACAAGCCTTCTCTATCATTATCTTCTACAACCAGACTCGAAGGACCTTATTCGCGGTTCAATTCATACAAGGGTAAATTTTGGAGCTTCATTGTTTCTTGTTAAAACATTCTGTACCAATTTCTATTATATGTACAACCAGACTCGTACCGGTTCGTGTCCGATACTAAATTCGTAACTATTTATACAGTTGGGTGAGCTAGAAGCGATTGCGGTCGCTGCGGCCCAGATAGGCTTAAAACCACAGGCTTTTGAAGTTCTTGTGAAGCTTGCTAGTCAGAAATCGGCTAATTAATTGATTCGGTTAATATCTGTTTGGCAGCAGAATTTTTTGCTCAAAGACTTTTTGTTGCCGTTTCAGAAGGTTTCAACTTATCGACATTCCTTGACCTGAATAATTAATAATTATTGTTTAGCCGTAGGAAAATCATGAAAATATATTTTTGTCTGTTTCTAGCAAAAGTGATGAGAATATTATTTCTTTTAGTTAAACGCGAATACCTCCGACCCTATCGTCAGATTTTTAAGGGTACTTTGCCAAATCTGACCATACGCGTACAAGCCTTTCGCACCCCTTATCTCGCGACACAGGATTCGCATCGAAAAAACCACACAGAATCAGCTCGTCGAGGTCTACACCTTTGTTGACCACGACTTTTTGTGGGGCCTAATATGCCTAAATTTTCGCATGTTATTGCGTGTTTTTACCTTACAATGATTGTCTGTTAGGTCATCAAGCACGCTAGATACTGTGGTTTCTTTGTATAGAGCACAACTTGACTATATTATACATTTTCATGGGGTTTCAAGGTTTCTCCATTGCGATTTGTAAAATGTAGTGCATTTTCATTTGTCTTTGTATTGCGTGCAGCGCAATGGGCTATTATAGGTATTTTTGAAGTCTGAATACTGTGGTTTGGTTATCTAGAGTCAGCGTGCATATTTCATGCATTGTCATGGGTTTAGGGTCACTGACCGATTTTCAGAAGCATGTCTTCAGTTGTTTGGTTGCGCATTGCGTACAGGTCATCAAGAATAATTGTATACACATGTTTTCCAGTAGGCTGAATATGATGGTTTGGTAATCTGGAGCGCCAAATTTCTAAAACAAATACTTGATGCGTTGGATCGTTTGTTTATCTAGAGTCCAGCACGGTATCTTATGCCTTTTCAGGCGTTTTCATTGGGTTAAAGTTCAATGAACTATATAGAGGGTTGCTGAGTACAATGATTTGGTTATATAGAATCCACTGCATACATTACTTTTCTTTTCGTGGGTTTTCAATGGATTTAGGGTCAATGAACCCGATTTGTAGAATGAATATTGCCTGTCTTCAGTTGTTTGGCAACGTATTGCGTATAATGTCATCGGGAATTGTCTATATATATATATATGTTTTCCGATAGGCTGAATACGATGATTTGGTTATCTGGGGCACCAAATTACTAACACAAATATTTGATGCTTTGTCGGTTGTTTTCGATGGGTTTAGGGTCGACAGTGTTTTAGAATTTTCAAAGGGTTCAGGGTTCAACAGGTTTTGGGGCGGCATTTACATAAAACAGAGCCTGTTACATGTGATTAAACAAAATGATAACTTTTAAATGAAACCACGGTCGCTTTGTTTCCTGCTAGCTTCCGAGATACTAGTTTTGGTTTTCAAGCTAAAATAAGCTGAGGATGGTCTGCGCTTGAAGTAGTTTGAGGAAAATTTAAACGTTTTAGTCCAGAAACAAAGTTTTTGATAACTTTCCTTTTGTAGCAAAACATGGAGTAATATTGAAGACGAATATTGCAGTTGTCTGACTACGGCCTCATGATCATCACAGGGTGGAATCGCGATTGGATATTCTACGTAAAACATTGGCTCAATCTGTTTCGTCATGTCAACAGAATTGGTGGACTAGGTGTTCTAAAACGTGTGCTGTTCTTGGTTGGCCAACTAGAAAAGAGCAATAATCTGGCTTCTTCAAATAGGGAGGCCTGGGGAAACCCAAGATATTTTGACCTCTCCCGTTTTTCTCTAGTTCATAACTACCAGGTAAATTTTGGTCTCCCCAGTTCTTGCCTCCCGGGTACTTTCTTGCTCTACTAAAACTACCAATATTTTTTTCTAATAGGCTAAACATATGCGCATTGTTTTCCAGGTTTGGTTACAAAATCCCCTAATTTTCCTCGGCGGCGCTGAAAATCGGTAAAATTTCTCCTTTTTAGTAAGCAAATTTGCCATGGGGACATTTTTAACATGTTCTTACGGTCATAATACTTTATGTCCCCCCAGATGAACTAGGGAATCGCCCCCAGATATTTTCGGCTACCTCAGTTCCGAACCTGGGGGACCCCAGTTCATACCTCTAGGTATAAACTTGGTAGTTTGGAGGAGGCAGATAATTTGAGAGCGCACGAAATGCTGTTTGAAGATATCAACGTATGTTGCATCTGATCTTTATTTGATGAACACGCAAGAACCTAGAAGGACGTTGCATGTGCCATTTGGTAAACGAACCTTAGTATTTGCCGTCTCTGTCAGTCAGTTGATTCGGCCCATGGTGACGTAGCGTCACGATGTACTAAAGGTAACAAATGTAAACACTCTGTTCGAAACATCTTGGGGGTATCTGAAGACACGGAATTACGTTTGTTGTCGGCTTAGCTCAAATTTTTATTATATTAGCTTTTATGAAGTAATGTTTTGCTATTGGAACTCAAAGATATGTGTTGGTATTAATTTGTCATCTAGGAAAACGTCAAAATTGCCTCGATCGAAGAAACATGGCTCGGACATGTTTTGCGGGCGATGGAAATGGCCGAGCGCACCGATCACCAACAACAACACCACCATCATCATCATCTTATCAGTAGTACGTCGTCGCTGTCGCATCAATTTCGGCACGTTTGGCTTCAATTGCCTTCGCAAATGGTCGCTCTCGTTCGATCGCAATATATTTCGGTGTCGAGTTTTTTGAGAGCGCTGATACATAGTGTAAGTTTGGGATAGTAATTTGGATGATTGTTTGGGGTTTTTTAGTGCTCAGCTTTCTCAAATATTATATTTTTGGCTTTAGCAGTGAATTATTGTGTGCATAACATAATTTTATTGGGAAAAGTCCAACACGGTGCGTTAATGTACTAAGCGAAATTTCCATTTCCAGATTACAATAAATTTTACCACCATGTGTACGAGTATGCTGCGCATGTCAGTTATGTTACAAGCTGTGAGGTTATTCACAGAATTGGCTGACAAGATTTCTTTCAAATCACCGTGTGCTCACAACACTACAGCGTTGAAAGACGGCATTTAACTTTTGTTCACACGCACTGGCTGAGTAGCTTAGTGGATAAATCAAAGGCGCTTAAAGCTTAACGTCGTAGATTCGGATCCCAGTTTTATGGATATTTTCGAATGTTCTAAACGATAATCTTCGCTTCAAAATTATGAACACAATGTATTGTTATTGACAAAAGTAAGTGAGCACGTGACAGACGTAGAGGAACGATATTGCGTCTGTCCGTGTCCGGACGCAATTTCGTTCGTCCGCGTTTCGACGAATGGACGAAATTGCGTCCGTCCGCGTGTGCACTTACTTTTTTGTGACTGTATTTCTGATAGGGGTAGGAACGTGCCTTTTACAGGCCATAGTAGTTGACACAAGTATTTGGCAGAGTACACTCATATTTTCATCGCTATAGTCGTATCAATTTGCAAAAAGAGCGTGTATCATATATCCTATGCTTCCGCTTAAAACATTGTTAATGGCTCATGTATGGCATACCATTAGTTTACCGCGCAAACCACTAAGATTATTGTGTTTTGTACGGTATTGCTTACAGTGTAACGGGCAGTGAAGCTCCAGATGGCAGGAACGTTGGAACGTGGATCTAGCACTAGTTGCTTACAGTGCAACGGTTAGTTAAGGTTCAGATGCAGATACATTGTATCGTGGATCTACCACTAGCTGCTTGCACTGTAATAACGGGTAATGAAGGTCCAGGTGGCAAGAACGTTGGAACGTGGATATAGCACTAGTTGTTTACTGTGTAACGGGTAGTGAATGTCCAAGTGGCAGGAACATTGGACCGTGGATCTAGCACTTTAGTTGTTTAATGGTTTTTTGCCAAATCTCATTCGTCGACCCTTTTCGGTGTTTACATTACAATGACTGCCTTTTAGATCATCAAGCACGCTGGATATGATGGTGTTGCTATCTAGATTTAAACTTGACTATATTATGCCTTTTCATGGGGTTTCGAGGGTTTTACGGTCAACGAATCAGATTTTTGAGCGGAGCGAAGCGAAGCGTTTTTATTTTCTGTCTGGGAGTAAAAAGGTCGATTTCCGTTCGTTCGTTCGGTCCGACGGATCTCTAGAACCACTGAACCGGTTTTAAAAAACTTTTTTCGTTTGAAAGCCTATAATGTCAGAGTGTGCACCTGATATTTGGGATTAAAAAATTTTGAGTGGTTAATTAGTAATTAGTTAAGCTTATGCAGCTAAAATAGTGAATTTTGCAATATTTGTGTTATTTATTGAAATAGAATCGTATCGATCAAACCATTATAGGTTTTTGAGTCGAAGAATTCAAATATAATATTTTTACCAGTGATAAAGCCCTATGCAATGTAGTTACAAGAACATAAAATTGAGTACATTCGTAATGCCACAGCCCATGCTCCGCTCACAAATGTAGTTCCACTACCGACTAGTTGATATGTAGTCGATTTTCGTTTGTTTGGTTATGTTTTGTGTGCAGGGCATCAATAATGGTCTATATCTGGGCTATACAAATTGTAGGGAAATTATGGGCATTTTTCGGTCCCACTGGTTCATGCTCCATGGCAAAATTTTGGGCTTACCCCGGTTCACCACCTCTTGGAAATTTTTTGTTTCCAAACAGTCTTAAGTACATTAAATTTGATCAAAATTTGTACTAAAATTCCGTTCGGAAGCCGAAAATTTCGCAAATTTCTTGAACATTTGCTTCAAAACCGCTTTTTCTCTCCATAAAAACGTTTTGACAGCGTTTCTGAACAAGATTTTTGACCGTTTTTCTCTTGCCAAAATGCCCCTTGGCAAAATCAAGCGTCCCCGGTTCTCAACGAGCGGGGCTGATTCATGTCCCCTGGCAAAATTTTCAGGTTATGGAGGACCAAGTATATATAGGTATTTGATTTGGTAAGGGTGAATACAATAATTTGGTTGTCTAGTGTTCACGGTGCATATTTCATGACTTTTCATGGCGATTTCAATAGATTTAGGGTCAATGAAACAGATTTCGAAAATATAGTTTATCTTCAGTTGTTTTGGTTACGTATTGCCTACCTATCAGCAAGAATCGTCTGTACAGGTTTTCCGATAGGCTGAATACGATGGTTTGGTTATATAGACTACAGCGGGGGTATTCTATGCCTTTTCAGACGTTTTCAATGGGTTTAGGGTCAATGAATCCGATTTCCAGAAAATAGTCGGTCTTCAGTAGTTTATTACAAGGCATCAAAAATAGTCTTTACAGAGGTTTTTCGATATGCTGAATACAATAAATTGTTTACTTATCTATAGTCCAGCTTGCATATTTCATGCCTTTTTATGAGTTTAGGGTTAATGAACCCGATTTCCAGAATGTAGCCTGTCTTCAGTTGTTTGGTTACGTGTTGTGTACAGGTCACCAGGAATTGTCTATTAAGGTTTTGCAGTGTTGTCTAAATACGATGACTTGACTATCTGGAGACCCGCACAAATACTCGATGCGTTATCACCTGTTTTTGGTGGGTATAGGGTTTACGAGGTTTTAGGGTTTCCAATATAGTCAGGGTTCGTTACATTTTAGGATGGTAACATTCATCAAACACAGACTGTTACGGGTGGTTACACAAAATAACTTAAAAATGAAACTACGCTCGCTCTGTTTTACTCTAGCTTTCGAATTACTAGTAGTTGTTGTTAATTCGACATTCCAAATTGATATTTTAGTTAAAAATTCTGACTTTTTTGAGTATCGACGAGTGACCCTCGGTTATACTCATGTGTTTTACCTTATAGAATGCGGGTACCCTCTCCGGCAAAGAATGTGAGAGGGTACCCCGAGGCTTTATGGATGGTATCTGCTATCATCCCATTCTGGCACAGTAACCAATGTAATTTGAAATGGAATAGGTGCTATCGATGATCACTATTCGTGATGTTTTGTGGTTGATTTTTGGCGACTTCATAGCGGATGTCCACACAAAGCACCATGTGTGTGTGATGGTGTTCGCAAAACAACGACTACATGGCCAAATAAGCTATGAAGTTACATACTATTCTAAAAACATTTTTTTTAATGACGCATTCGAATAAAATTGATGTTAGTAGTAAAGTGGGTTGATTGTGTATATAATTTGGTTGCCTTACCGAGTTTTGTTGCTTTGTTAATCGCCGCCACCTGCTTCATTTTAGCTAACAGCTTTGCCGTACCGAAGAGCGCGTGATGAATTGATGTGGATGATTTTGTACTATCAATCTGCTGCAATACCAAAAGGACCGGTACTGATACTATTTTAATATAAATGTAATTGAATTTTGTTTAATTAATATAACGCTCGTGCCAAAAACAACTCTCAAACATTTTACCGATTGTGATTTTGTAATTGAAATATTAAAATTATATTTCAAAATTTTAAATTAAATTAAAATTATATTTCTACTTAAAATTTTGTCGATTTTGGTTTTGTCAAAACTTTTTTGCGCTGTTTGCTCAAATCATAATAATTTTTGCTTCTAATTGAAATAATATTATTATTAATAATTTATAACCATCCAATACCAATCGATGGCCATAACTGTACAGTGATAAATATTTCGACGCTAATATTAATAGATAGTGGGCTTAAATTCCGTAGCTAAATTGTGGTTTTCATATTTTTTTCTATAACTAAAACCAAAACTTCGTAATTCCAGTCTTGTTCTTTCCCAGATTTTTGTGCTTACTTCAAATGGGGTTCGGTTTAATGAACCCGATTTCCAAAATGTGTGTTTTCATTTGTTTGTTTATTTATTGAGTACATGGCATAAACAATGGTCAATATCTAGATTTTTCTAATCAAACTGAATACTATTATTAGGTTATACGGAGTCCAGCGTGCAGATTTATTGATTCTCTTGGGATTGCATTTTGTTTAGGGTCAATGAACCCGATTTCCAGAATATTGTCGGTCTTCAGCAGTTTGGTACATGGCGTCAAAAATGCTGTATATAATTTTTTTACTATACGCAGTTAAAGGTTTTGATTATATTTAAAACTAGCACGAAGATTTCATATATTTTCAAAGAATTTTAATGGGCTCAGGGTCAATGAACCTGGTTTTCATAATATAAGCTGTCTTCAGTAGTTTGATTTTGTGGTTCCGCAACTCCTCAAAATCCGGGCATAGCTGCGACACCGGGGAGGGGTCAATTTTCTCAGAAATTGCAATGTTATGAGCGTGATGTTTTTCTCAGAAATTGGGTTAATTTATACATAAATACTGACTGATGTCGGATTAAAGGTTTTTTAGTGGCATAAAAACGAAATTTTAAGGGAGAATGCAAAGTTCGCAGTTGCAGAAGGCAAAACTTTTTCGGTCCCTGAGGCCAAAATTCAACAATCTCGGGGTCAAAATACCGGGATCTGGAGCTTGCATGTCGGGATCGTGGTAGCCAAGTTGGGGTCAGAACCTCAGCGGCACACTGCACCAAGAATGGTCTATATAAGATTTTGTTACGCTACATACGTTGGTTTAGTTATCTGGAGGCCAACACAAATACAGTTACAATCAGAATTAAGTGCTCAAAAATCGATCGAAGTTTCATTCGATTTCGATCGTTTGCGTTTAAACGAAAGTCGATTAATTTGACAAATTTCGATTGCGTCAATATAAAAAAATAATGTAATATAATAATGTTAGTTCGCGTTTAACTTAACGAATTTCGAATATGTTGAAATAAAAAAACTCCAATAAAAAATGTTAGTTTGCGTTTAATTTAACGAATCTTGTTTAAACGAAGATCCATCGATTGCGTTTTCATTCGATTTCGTCTGCGTTCGATTTTATAAACACCTAATTCTGATTGCAACTATAGTTGATGCGTTGTCTGCTGTTTTCGATGGGTTTAGACTCGACGAGGTTTTAGGTTTTTCAATGTATTCAGGATTCCAAAGGTTTTATGGTGGATTACGCATCAAATCACAGGCTGTACCAGGTAATTACACAAAATGACAGCGTAACAATGACCACGTTTCACCCTCGCATCCAAGATGGTAGTTTCAGATATTTTTTCCTCAATTTTTTTAGCAGCAGCAATATTTTAATTATTGTATTTATACTTTGAAGAACTTTTACCGGCGTCCTAGACTTGTATCACTTGCACTATGATAATTTCAGACATTGCTTCTATTCCAGATATTTCAGCTTGCTTGCAGCAGCAATATTGTAATTATTGTATTTATACTTTGAAGAACTTTTACCGGCGTCCTAGACTTGTATCACTTGCACTATGATAATTTCAGACATTGCTTCTATTCCAGATATTTCAGCTTGCTTGCAACAGCAATATTGTAATTATTGTATTTATACTTTGAAGAACTTTTACCGGCGTCCTAGACTTGTATCACTGCACTATGATAATTTCAGATTTTGCTTCTATTCCAGATATTTCAGCTTGCTTGCAGCAGCAATATTGTAATTATTGTATTTATACTTTGAAGAACTTTTACCGGCGTCCTAGACTTGTATCACTTGCACTAAGATAATTTCAGACCTTGCTTCTATTCCAGATATTTCAGCTTGCTTGCAGCAGCAATATTGTAATTATTGTATTTATACTTTGAAGAACTTTTACCGGCGTCCTAGACTTGTATCACTTGCACTATGATAATTTCAGACCTTGCTTCTATTCCAGATATTTCAGCTTGCTTGCAGCAGCAATATTGTAATTATTGTATTCATAGGTCGATGAATTTTCCAGCGTCCTGGATTTGTATCGCTTGCTCTATACCGGTGAAGAAAAATGTAGCCTCACAAATTCGGATCCGTCGATTGTTCGAGCGTTCGCTCCGACTTGCATTTGGCTGCAAATCAGTCGAAAAGCAGCGCAAAATCAGCAACAACGAGCACACAATTTTCCGCCGACGGTTCGGATGCAATTTGAATTTTTGCAGCAATCCTTGGCCGACTGCAAATCCTATCAACCGGGTGACTATATGCTTTCGGTGTTGTGCAACGCCAATAGCACGAACCAGGAATTATTTCAAAAAGAAATAGAGCCGGTTATTTTGGGAGCAATTTGTAGCTATCAATTTATTATGCAAGATGGCGGCGGCGTTTCAGCCGAATCGCAGGGTGGCCAGGCCGGGTCCACGCCTCCGGTGGCCAATTTGCCCAATCGAGTTTTAGTTGAAGCCAAAGAAAGGCCGCTCTCGCTTGACTTTTTGGATACTGTTACAATCCATGTGAAGATGATGTAAGTTTAAGTCGTATGGCAACGTTAATAAGTTTGATACTTTTGGTATTATTAAAGGAGCTTGATTTGGACTGCTGTAGCAGAATACACTGTAATTCAATGACATTATTGACTACGGGTTCCCACTACTATAGACTAATGCAGGTACTAACTAATGTAAGATGTGTGAAGTGACAAAATCAATCAGATTATGATCTCGCACAATTCCCTTGAGTTCCATATTGAAAAATGTTCTCATTGAATTCATTCCTTTTTTCTGAAATTAATTATTCGTTTAAATTTGATTTGACACAAAGGAAATATACATATTCAAAAAATATAGGTGGTTGAATTAAATTGAGTGAGAATCGGAGGTGAAATTCATTGTAAAGAAATTGAAATTGAAAGAGGTGAAATTGAAATTCATTGTACTAGATATAAATCGACTAACAACATCTCGAGCAGAACTGACATTTTTGTTGGTGGAATAAATTCTGCGCGCATTAAATAAAAATTGATTTTAATTTTCCTTCGATTTAATTTAGGCATTAGATTTTAGACAATTTTAAGCTGGATAGTTGGAGTGCTGTAATGGATTCCAGCGGCCATGTTTACTATTTCGTTGCACATATCTTACAGTAGTTCTCGCAAAATGGGGTGTTTACGTTGCGTCTGTTTCGACTCGAACCATGTTTGCACATATATAACTGTATCGGATCTGATACTGGCCTTTCCACAGCCTTCCGAAAAGTGAGGCGAATTTCGGGGTCCCCAGGTTCATTTTCGGGAAAATTTGAAAGTGGTCGATAGGATATTTTGCTTAAAATGCTTAATATTTCCACATTTTCATGTACTTTTACTGTCGTACAAGCGTTTTCATGCTTTGACACGATGTTTCAGCATTACAAATTGTAGTAATTAATGTTTAAAAACATTTTGCATAAAGAAAAGAAATTTTGTGATAAAAAATTTTTGATTTAGTTGAACATGGATGCTGAATTTAGTCGGGCATGTGCTAAAATCGCACGTACATCGGGGATTTTGAAGTGGGTGTGGGTTGGGTTGATAGGTTCCGCCTCCTCCACTGTGGACAGGCCAGGCGTGCACCCTCTTATCGGATTCGATTCGGATAATGTAATGTGAAAAATTTGGCATGGGAAACTCATTGCCGGTGTTAGTTTTGTTGTAACTTGTGCTGATATTGTGTGATGTCCACATATAGCATATCGACGAATTCTATCTAGAGATGATTTGATGTGCACGCAAAAGGCGTAGGTGTACCTATGCTTCACTACGTTCTGCAATCTCGATAGTGTTACTAGTATATCGAAAACGCATGACATGCATTTTACTTCTGCCCCTAAGTTTTACATTGGCCCAAACCGGTAGGAAGCGATTCGAAACTAAATTGGGCCCTGGATCATGATCAGTCAAATATGTTATAGGAGCTTAGGGCACCAAATGCGGTTATAGATCAGCTGTTGTGATCTTCTGCCCAAAATATGCATACATAGTTTTACATTTTTGATTTTTTAGGACTGAACATTATCGACTTACGTGTGTACTATTTGTGTTAAACTTTTCAGCATTTCTGCCTCAGTTTCCAGCTACATACATCGCTTTCTGAGCAGCGGTCCATTTCAGTACTACCCAAGTCCGGCGGTTCTGGAAACGTTTTGTCGTCTTGCGCTGTTGTTGGAAGTTGAGACGCCGAAGAACACGCCACTCAGTAAAATATTTTTTGTTTTTTTTTTAATTAATTAACTGAACAAAACGAAAGTGATTGTTTACTTTTAGCGAAGTTAGAGAAAACACCATATGTCGTAGATTTGGCAGCCGTGGGGAGTCCGGATTGAAAAGTGTTTGAGAGAAAAAGTGTTTTTGTCCGTGGAATTTATAGCTGGCTACGCGTTGTACGATTACGGACGGGGAGATGGCTCAAAATGTGCGCCTTGTGACGACGTTGTCCCCGACAGTTGAAACAGCTTATTCTGACCACGTTTTTGCCCCTTTTGTTTTAAAAACCCTTCAATTATTGGGCCATTTTACATTATATAACTTGCAAAATTAGATTCAAAGATCTACAACTCTTCGGCAGCAGCGTATCGGATGGTGTTGGTATATAATTTTTTTCTCTGTGGTGTGATTATGGCTGCGGATATACTGCTGTGTGCGTTTGCTTGTATGTTACCTCGTTGCCGAACAGTTGTTGAACAATCCCCTTTTTAGGTAAAAATTGGACCAAATTTATATATTGCCGCTCATAGCTTGGCAAGGGCTGGGTCGATTTGGCTTAAGTTTTTACGCTGCATGCATATGTACCTTTGTGGCATACACATAGCACAAATATGATTATAATAACTACATGTTTTAGGGAATTAGGTGGGTCAAAACACATTTTAGGTCCATATTTTGCTAAATATGCACACATTTCTAATAGTATTCGATTCATAGCTAGGTCAGTTTGGCTGAAATTGTCACAGGCATCAATAATCTCTTTTCAGTACCGCATTTACTATATTTTACTTATTTCCAAACGTTTCTTCTGAATGGGTCCCGGCCATGAATGGCCAATTTTGTTCAAATTTCGTCAACTTATATAATATGTTGGTTAAGGCACAAAACAGGTCAAAACATCATTTTCAGGGCAAGATTATGCTGAATTAAAGCGCTGTAAATTCTAACTTAACAGTGGTGCACTTTAGTGCAATTCACGCGTTATAACCTCCAACTCACGAACGGATGGCCCGAATTGGCTGAAACCTGTTCGCTCAGTTCACATAGGTTGCCATGATGTGTTACTAGTAATTACCATGGAATTGCCGGTGAAAATCTTCCCACTATCGTTGGGCTTTTAGTGCACCAAATTCAAGAAAATATGTAAATTTTGTATCAAACCCACAGCTTTGGAGAAACGAAGGACAACTTTTACTATTTTGAAGCAAAGACATGCAGTTACAATGAGAATTAAGTTCATGTTTATTCGAGCACACACTAAATATATAACGATATCGCAATCGATCGATCTTCGATTAAACGAAATTCGCTAAATAATGGTAATAGTTTTTACAGAATGATTTATATTTTATTTTAACGCGATCGGACTTCGCTAAATTAAACGGCAAGTGCTCAAGAAACGAAAACGAACTACGTTCGATTTTTGAGCACTTAGTAACTGCATTCTTCTGGTTGTGCCTTTTACTATTTTTGGTTATACCCAAGCTAAAGCTCATGTCGCTACCGATCCAAACGTATCTTTAATTTGTCTATGCATTATAGCTTATGCTGATTAATGTATGCTTTTTTATTACATAGCTAGGTTCGGTTTTTGAAGGTATTTTGACAACTTTCTTATTTTTCTTGTATTTGATTTTGCAATTTCTGGATCGGACTGTACATTGAAATTTTGTAATTTGCTCTTTGTTCGCTCGCTCGTCATTCGGGAACTACTGCAAGATGGACCCATAAGGATGGTTAAAATTAAATGCCGCTCTATGCTTATAGATAAATTTTCTTTAGATTTATTGTTGGTGGTTGTCTGTACAAGCTCTCTCCCATGAAATATGCCTAAAATTGGTGGGACTAGCTTTGCCGCGGGATTTGGGTTTGGAATATCATATAACCTGGTGTTTCTGGGATTGACGATGGCCGCAATTTATTCTTCGGGTATATTTATTGAACGTATTTTCACCATATTCGATGAGTAAGCCGTTTCGATGACTCTGTAGAACTTTCGCAAAAATAGTGCCATTTTTTGACCAGTCCGGATGAGTAAATAATAATCCGGCTGATTTCAGTGCAAAATTACAGAAAGCGGGTTTGTTGAACGAAAATATTGGCTGGAATACCCTTTAACTCGACCAGAATTGATGACGGTCTCAATTATTTTTAGGTATCTTTATTAAATGATTTTTTCATCATATTCGATGTGTAAGTGGTGATTAGGATCGCTACAAAATAAATGATCTTGCACGGAGATTGTAATGGCCTACTACTCATCGTATATGCAATACTTGCTATATTAAAAACGTTCCTGTGATTACAGTACTCTAGTTGATCGCTGTTTTCTTGTTGCTCGACCGCAGATGTTCGTGGGAAATTTTTTGTGATATTTTCACACGTTGTTCACTCGATACTCTCTCGCTGGTAAGGCGAAAGCGAGTTGTGGCGAGTACTGAACATCTAATTCAAACACTATGCATAGACGATTATTAGGTTTGCGTTGCAGTGAGAGCATAATGTAGCTCTTTATTTGGTTCGGAAATGACGCACAGGTAGTGATCGCCACAAGTGTTTGCTTTAGCTTAGTTTAGCAACGAGTACACTGAAGATTATTCAGATTTATGCCCAGCACTCAAAACTGGGTTCCTTACAGTTAGCTTAGAAGGCTAAACAAATGTAGTGATTTTACAATAGGGTGAATTAAGGAGCCTTACTGCATAAGGGGAGTCCCGGCAGGCCTACAAGGGACCACAGATACGTTGTTTTATGCTACAGGTGATTTTGAACGAATAAGAACAGTTGTCTTTGTGTCAAACACCATAATGGCAGTTAATATGAATCATCTATGTAGCAAAGATTGTACAGTAGTGAAAATAGAGTGGTTTGTAGGGAGTCGCAGGGTTGAGTTATACCTTGCTTCTCTCTATCTTCCACACGATGCTGGATGTAATGTGGTGACACAGAGCATGATAAGATTGGTGAATTACGCAAATGGAATGAATATTGGTGTCATTATAGGATGTGATGCTAACGCTCAGCAAACAATATGGGGTAGCACTAATGTGAATGATAGAGGGGCAGACGTGGTAAGTTATTTGATGACTAAAGACTTCGATGTAGTCAATGCTGGATGTATTCCAATGCTTGTTACCCTCTTTAGAAGGGAAGTGCTGGATATAACTCTTGCAAATAGCAAAGTTGCTGATGCGATCAGCGGCACGTGCGTGTCGGACGTCTACTCATTATCTGATCACAGATTTATTCAGTTTGAACTAGCAAATGTTGATGAAACGATTGAGCAACGTAGGTTTAATATTAGAAGTCTGGACGGTGCTAAGTTTGCGCAACTGGTATCGGAGAAACTTTTAGATGCTGAAATTCCAGAGCAAATCATAACGGCGGACCAGCTGGACCTAGCCGTGTCTCTCCTGATTAGTGTACTAGGAGCTTCGTGCAAAGCATCATGTCAGAAGAAATCTAGTAGTAAAAATGGGAATTGCTGGTGGAATAATGAATTAGAATCACAGCGCAAGAATGTACGTAAGGCCTATGATAAGGCCAGACGCTTTCAGCCTGAGAGAGAATGGGACAGGTATAGAAGACAACAGCGCACTTATAAGCGGATGATTCATGAGGCAAAGAGAATGAGCTGGAGATGATTCTGTGATAAGGTTAATAGCACGGCCGAGAACTCTCGTATTCAAAAGATACCTGAGATGAGGCCTCTAGTAAGTTTGGGTAGAGTAATCAATATAGATGGCCGGGTCGCTGCTGACGACTATGGGACACTTATGACGATGCTGTCTATTCACTTTCCATCGTCGGTCCCCGTTCTTGAAACCCCGTCGCCGTCTAGACTGATGTGACTCACAGGATCTCAAACATAAGCGATCTTTTGGAGATAAGTAACTTGATGACTATAGAGAGAATCAAATAGGCGATCAGTTACTTTCAAAGTTTCAAATCGCCAGGGGTTGATAGTGTTTATCCAATCATGCGAATGCTCTGTTTATTTATTGCAACTTATATTTAAGGCTAGCCTGAGGCTTGGCTATATTCCATCAGAGTGGAGGATATCTAATGTAATTTTTATACCCAAACCGGGCAAGAGGGACTATATGGATCCAAAGGCGTTTAGACCAATCTGTCTTTCTTCTTAAAACTATGGGGAAAATCGTTGATAATTATATCAGGGATGTGATACTGGTCAAGTATCCGCTACATCGGAATCAGCATGCGCACAGGTGTGGTAGGAGTACAATCTCGGCCCTGCATGCTACCACATTCTGGATTTAAGGGGAGATGCACAAAGGCAAATACGTGGTAGCTGTTTTTGCGGATGTGTCCGGAGCTTTTGACAGTACTATGATAGAATACAAAACTAGGCAAGACAACTGCCAGTGTCAGGGCTACTAGGTGTTTCAAGGAGGTGTACTATCACCCCTGCTGTGGAGCTTAGTTCTGGATGATCTTTTGGCTTACTTTGACAAATCGAGAGTTTTGCGTATTGCCTACTCAGATGATGTTAGTTTACATTGCTCTGCCACGCCTCGGGGTGTGGCATGTAGACGTATGCAAAACGCACTTAACTCAATGCTACGTGGGAGTAGTAGGAGAGGTGTCTCGAAAAGTTCGAGTAAAACGAATCTTATGGTTATCACTCGAAAGAGATTAAGGGCTGAATATAGGGACATAACCCTGAACGGTACTATTTTGAGGCCTTGCGATAGCGTAAAATATTTAGGGTTTTGCTATAAAGGGTGCAGTTGGTGTTAATTGGGGGCTACGGTCAAAGTCGATGTTCTACCTCTATAGTCGTATGATTACAGGTTCACTTCGTTCTCCTCTGGAGGGACTAGAGGCCAATTTGGGAATTAGACCTTTTGATCTCGTTATTGATCAACTGGCAGTTGAAAGCTACTACCACCTGAGAACCACTGGGCTATAGCTTGCTCAGTGCGGGAGTATTAGATATTGTAGGTTGCAAAGATTCGCCAGAGGCATATGTGATACTATAGTAATGTCAACGGACAGAATTTTAAGATTTTTCAGTTGGAATAGGAAATGGTTTGTAAGACATGATGGGAACCCGGTCAGATGGCGATCTTGTGTGCTATACTGATGGTTCACTCATGGACACACATCGTGGAGTTAGAGTAGGGGCATTAGCCGTTATTGATAATACATATAGATTATACTTCGCACTGGGTGCAAGGCAATGATTTTCCAGGCAGAAATTGTTGCAATTTGTAGATGTGCCGAACATCTCGTGGAACAAGGTACTAGGGGAAGGAATATTTGAATTTTCAGTGACAGCCAGGCTGCAAGGCTTTAGTCAAGGCGGTGGGGTCGTCAGCCACTGCTCTTGAATGCCATAAGAAATTAAATAAACTAGGTGCGGAAAATTTGCTCTGTTTGTCGTGGGTCAAGGGACATTCAGGCATTAGGAGTAACGAAATTGCAGGCAGTCTTGCAAAGAAGGGGGTTTATTGAAGGTGTTTGGACCGGAAGCTTGTGTTCCAGTTTCCTCTTCCATGATGAACACCTCGCTGGTGCGTTCCCTGTCTGGACAAGACGCTAGATGGTGGAGAGGGGGAATAAATTGTAGACAGAAAATGATTTTCTTTCCTGAAGTCAATTCTAGGAGATCTCGCTTCTTATGGAAGCTTAGCAAAGATAGATTGCAGATTGCTATATATACATGTTTTAACTGGGTATGATTTTTTAAATACCCATCTTAAGGTTATGAAACTAAGAGAAACTGTTCTCTGCGAATATTGTAGCCAAGGAGGTTGAAACGTCTGAACACTTTTTCTTCAGATTTAAAACATGGGTGAAGCTAGGCAAAGGTTCTTAGGTGCTCAACAACCAGCAGTTACTAATGGTAGGACTATGTGTTTTAGTAAATTAATAGGATTTTGCGTTGTAACTCAGAGGTTTGATCTGGGTTTATAGGAATTAGAACATGGTGATGCAAAGGGTCCTACTATTGGACCTGTGCAAGACTATCACACCGTTTACTCAAAGTCTAATCTAATCTAGCTCCTTATTTCGTTCGGAAATGACGCACAAGTAGTGATCGCCACAAGTGACTGTTTCTCATTTGCGGCTTGTTCGAAGGTCTTTTTCTGAAATAAAATTGTGCGATTAATTTAGGGACAGTCGAAATCTCAAGCGAGCTGTTGTATCGCTCAAGCTGCGACAGTTATTTCGGAAGAGTGCTATTATTGCGAAGAGACGACACTATTATTTTAGATTATCTCAACCATATTTTTCAAATTGCCGCCAGTAATCAATTGATCGACTGGCTCAACGTCGTCGCCGAAATTACCGCCCATCGAATGCAGTGTGCCTCGTTGACCGTTCGAGCGTTTGCGTTGATGCGTCTTCAGGCTGCTGCGTTTAGTCCGCAAGCCAAGTTACCGATGCGTGCCGATTTTTACTGGACGTAAGAGTTATAGCTGCTGCGTTTGTTAACAATATTATTCTTACTTTTTCGGTTAGCGACGCTGAAATTTTGACGACAGTAGTTTGCAACCGCAACGCAGCAGGCATATCTTTCGTTTGAGACGACAGATTTCATGTAGTGGTCTTGGAATATCCAACACTTTTGACTGCATCAAAATTGGGACTGTACATATGGCGAGCGGAACGTTTTATCTTAATCAGGAGGAGACACGGCTAGGTCCCAGCTCGGTTCCGCCGTTTTATGATTTGCTCTGATTCAGCATGAAGTTTTGCGATACCAGTTGCGCCGAAGTTAGCACCGTCCAGACTTCTAATATTAAACATTTACGTTGCTCAATCGTTTCATCAACATTGCTCATTAAACTGAATAAATCTGTGATTGGGATAAATTAATAAACGTCCGACACGCACGTGCCGCTGATCGCATCAGCAACTTGCTGTTGCAAGAGTTATATCCAGCACTTTCCCTTCTAAAGATAACGAGCATTGGAATACATCGGGCGTTGACTACATCAAAGTCTTCGTCGTCAAATACGTTCCACGTCTGCCTCGTTCACGTAGTGCTGCCCCATATTGTTTGTGATTAGCATCACGTCCCTATAATAACCAATATTCATTCATTTGCATAATTTCACCAATCTTCTAGTGCTCTGTCACCACATTACATCCAGCATCGTGTGGAAGATAGAGAAGCAAGGTATAGTTCAACCCCTGCAACTACCTACAAACCACTATTTCACTACTGTATTACAATCTTGCTCATCGATGATTCATCTAACTGCCATTATGGTGTTGACACCAAAGCTGTTATTCGTCAAAATCACCTGTAGCATCAACATCTGTAGAGTTCCCTTGTTAACCTGTACAGGACTCCCCTTATGCAGTAACTCCTTGATTCACCCTATTGTTAAATCACTACTACGTTGTTTAGCCTTCTAAGCTAACTGTAAGGAACTGCAAGTTTTGGTGCTGCGACATAAATCTGAATAATCTTCAGGTGTCTTGCGTTGCTAAACTAGCTAAAAAAGCAAACATTGTAGCAATCACTCCTGTGCATCATTTTCCAAACCAAATAAAAAACCTCTCATTATGCTCTCACTGCAACGCAAACCTAATAATCGTCTATGCATCATGTTTGATTGCAATGTTAAATTATCACCACCAACACTTTCGCCTTACCAGCAAGAGAGTATGAGTGAACAACGTGTGGAAGATATACCAAAATTTCCACAAACATCTGCGGTCGAGCGACCGAGAAACAGCGATCAACTAGTACTGTAATCACAAACGTTTAATCTGTCGGTATTTGCATCTAGGATAGGTGGTGTGTCAGCCATTACAATCTCCATCCAGAGATCATTTATTTTGTAAATTTGCTAATTCGCCACTTACACATCGAATATGATGAAGAATCATTAAATAAAGATACCTAAAAATAATTGGAGCATTCATCAATTCTGGTCAAGTAAAGGGTATTTCCAGCCCAATCTCGTTCAACAAACCCGCTTCTGTTTCATTTGCACTGAAATCAAGCGGATATCTTTACTCATCCGGACTGGTGGAAAAATGGCACTGTTTTCAAAACTTCTACAAGGTCATCGAAACGGCTTCTCATGTTCAAATATGACTGAAATTGGTTCAATAAATATACCGAAGAATAAAGAATCCAGCCATCGTCAATCCCAGAAACACCAGGTTATATGATATCCAAACCCAAATCCCGCAAAGCTTCATTCCCACACCAATTTTAGGCATATTTTCATCGAAAAAGAAGCTTGTTGCAACGGCACAACAATAAATCTAAACTACTGTATAAGCATAGAGCGGCATTAATTTTAACCATCCTTATAGGATCCATCTTTCCAGTAACTACAAAATAACAAGCAGCGAACAAAGAGCAAATTACAAAACTCAATGTACAGTTGCAATCCAGAAATTCAAAATCAAATACAAGAAAATAAGAAAGTTGTAGGAATGCCTTTCAAAACCGAACCTAAGCTATGTAATCGAAACCTACGTTAATCAGCATGGCTGCTAAGTGCATAGACAATTAAAGATACGTTTGGATAGGTAGCAACATGAGCTTTGGCTTGGGTTATAACCAAAAATAGTAAAAGGCACAACCAGAAGAATGCAGTTTCATGCCTGAAAATAAAACATTCGTTTCGTTTCTTTTGAGCACTTGCCATTAATTTCACGAAGTAAATCATTAAAATAAAATAAATTCGTTATCTAAAAATTTGCATTATTTAGCAATTTGGTTTAAATCAAAGATTGATAGATTGCGATATAGTTATGCTTCATATACTAGATAAACATGAACTTAATTCTCATTTGTAACTGCATGTTGCTTACTTCAAAATATAAGTTAAAAGTTGTCCTTTTTCGTTTCTCCAAAGCTATAGGGTTTGATACAAAATTACATCTATTTTTCTTGAATTTGGTACACTGAAGCCAACGATAAGTTGGAAGATTTTCACCGGCAATTCCATGGTAATACTCGTAACTACTACATCCATGGCAACTATAAAATAACAGACAGGTTCCAGCAAGTCGGGCCATCCGTTTAGCATCATAAAGGTAACGCGTGAATCCACTAAAATTGCACCACTGTTAAGTTAAATTTACAGCATTTAATTCAGCATAATCTTTACCTGAAAATGATATTTTGACCTGTTTTGTGCCTTAACCAACATATTATCTAACTTAGAAATTTGAACAAAATTGGCCATTCATCGCCGGGACCCATTCGGAAGAACGTTTCAATAAGTAAAATATAGTAAATGCAGTTACTGAAAAGAGGATTATTGATGCCTGTAAATTTAACCAATTTGACCTAGCTATGAATCAGATACTGTTAAAAATGTGCATATTTAGCAAATATCAACTAAAATGTGTTTTGACCACCTAATTCCCTAAAACATATAACCTTTATCATCATATTATTGCTATGTGTATGCCACAAAGGTACATATGCATGCAGCATTAAAACTTACTAACCAATCGACCAGCCCTTACCAAGCTATTGGCGGCAATATCTAGAATTGGTCCAATTTTTTACCTAAAAAGGGGATTGTTCGACAACTGTTCAGCAACGAGTTCATTATCAGCAAACGCACACAGCAGTATATTCACCATAATCACCACAAGAAAAAATTATATACCAACGCCATTCAATCACTACTACCGAAAGTTGTAAATCTTGAATCTAATTTTTAATTATGATGTTAAAATGGCAGATAATTTGAAAGGGTTTTTAAAACAAAGGGGCAAAGACATCGTCAAAAATAAGCTGTTTCAACTGTAGGGACAACGTAACCAGCAAGGCGCACATTTAAGACCATTGTCCCATTAAGTAATCGTACAACGCGTTAGCCAGCTATCGTCCCACAAACAAAGCCTTTTTCTATTTTCAAACGCTTCAATACGGACTCCCCAGCTGCCGATATTCAACATATGCTGTTTTGTCTAACTTCGCTAAAAGTAAACAATCACTTTAACTTTTGTCAGTTAATTTAATTAAAGAAAACAAAAAATCTTTTACTAAGTGGCGTGTTCTTCAGCATCTAAATTTCCAACAACGCAAGGAGACGACAAAACATTCCAGAACCGCCCAACTTGGGTCATACTGAAATGGACCGCTGCTTTTCAGAAAGCGATGTATGTCATGAAGTTTGTAGAGAGCAGAAATTGTAGAAAGTTTTAACACAAATAGTACACACGTAAGTAATAATGTTCCATCCTAAAAAATCAAAATGTTAAACTATGTTTGTGCATATTTGGCAGAAGGTCACAACAGCTGATCTAAGCAGTTTGGTGCCTGGGCTCCTATCGT
>JASANE010014087.1:0-15833 GCA_030248225.1 Trileptium ribeirensis
TGTACATATCATCTACACCGCGCAAGGCAGAGACACAATATCAACTAAACAGTATATCTTGCTATTGATTTGATGAGGTTTTGTTGTATTCAACTGTTTAGATGCAATTTAGCTTTCTTTTTTACAATAAATTGAATATTGTTTCTGATTTATTGTAATGTTGCAAGAGTTCATTCGGAGCGTTTATATTTTGCACTGTATCATTGCTATAACTATATACAAAATGGAAATTACCTAGTAATATTTTAAGGAGATCTTGGGGATTTTGTAACTAACACGTTCGAATGCTTTCTAATTTGAGGCATCTAGAATATGTAGAACGTTTTAAATTCAATAGAGTGTGCAAACGAAATTATGTGCGTTCACTCCAAGGATTGTATATTTACATGACTTGCTAATTTTTTGTATCTTATTTGAAAAATATCGCGAAATAATGCTATTAATATTCAATACAGGAATATCTTACTCTGCTAAGATGTATATAATTTAATACCTTAAACATTCCGTAATATCCTAATTGCCAAGTTGACACTCCCAAATTCGTATTTCGCCAAAGTCCATTTCTTACTGTTTACGCAGATTCCAGTTTCTCACTTTCACTATATACCATTTTTCCAATTTCCGCGCATTTCCAGGTTCCCGAAATTTCCTATTGTGCACTTTTCAAATTATCTAGTTTCCGAAATTTTTTTCTCCCCGATTTTAAACTTAGTTAACAGATTCTCAGTTTAGCACTTTTCCAAATTTCCACTTTCCAAATTTTTGCAGCTTTAGATTTCCTGCTTCACACAACACTAACTTTACCAAAAGTTCAACTTTACTGAATTCCCAGTTTCCCGAATTCCCGCTTTTCCTTATTTCCCCATATTACACCTTTCTTGAATTCCCATTTTTCCCAAATTCCCACTTTGCCAAAATCTTCAAGTTTCTCGAATTGCAACATTCCCAAATTATGATGGGCCCGAGTTCCCAGTTTCCTCATATTTTCACGTTTACAAGAATTCCAGTTTCCCGAATTCCCGCTTCTCCAAATTGTCCATTCAACCATTTGAATTCAATAAACTATTCCTTTTTGTATTACCGCGGAATTTGGGAAGCCCATAAGGATTACTTTGGCCAGAAGGTAGATAACATCACTCAGGCCTATAGATTTTCGGGCAAGATTAACAAACTTAATACAAGCTCGAACAAAAATTCTGTCCGTTCCCAAACAGTGCAAACATGGTCCCCTGCTACGGTAACAGCTATAAGTTTTTGGAAATTTCAAAGGATATAAAAAATCAATGTTTATGTGAAAATTTGAGTGTGAAAGTTTAAGATGAAAATTTGAGCCTCAGCGATGCTATGTGAAAATGTGAGCCTGAAGGGCGGCAGATACCGGTGGAGAGTGATGCAAGTATCGACCGATGTGTAGATTATTGTCTGTATCAATACAGTGTGTTGTTATTGTAATGTTTATGGACCATCACCTTTTCCGCCCGCCCGATATGTCGCGGCTGATTCGCGTGAGCAGGAGATACTGGCGAACTCTATTTTCCCTACGTATCCGACCTATCCGATGACTATTAAGCACGTTATTATAAAGTGCCTTGTTGAAAGAGCGTATGCGCATCCGGATGAGTCAGGATCATTGGTCAGAATACTTTTATCAACCGCTTCTTTTTGTTTTCTTACTTCAGTACCCAACGACCGATCCGGTGTGCATACCTGAATGTCGAAATGTACTAATCTATTATCGCGTCATTATATGGGATGCTCAGGTGCTTGTCAGGGCAGATCGCGCTAGTCTGTTAAAACTCCCACCAATTATGGATTTGAATATTTCGTCGCCGATTAAACCATGACAAGACCGGTTCTGGCACGTGTACCTAGTTGGTTTGGTAATGTATATATCTGAGTTTTAGTAAAGGTGTCTAGTCTTGTTGTATTAATCCAAGGGGATAAATTTTGTTAAATTCCACGCGATTGATATTTCATTAGGGCTGGAATTCCAAATTTATTGGGCTTTATGTGGTCCTAGAGGAATTTTAAAATTTAATTTACAAAGTTACTAATAAGGTTGCCTAAGCTTCCCAAAGCACACCTTTGGGATCACCTTAGCCTTATGACTAAGTATTTAAGTGGCCCCATTTAGGCTATTATGCGTCCCTTTTTCACAGCCCCAAAGGACAACAAAAAGAAGCGGTTGATAAAAGTATTCTGACCAATGATCCTGACTCATCCGGATGCGCATACGCTCTTTCAACAAGGCACTTTATAATAACGTGCTTAATAGTCATCGGATAGGTCGGATACGTAGGGAAAATAGAGTTCGCCAGTATCTCCTGCTCACGCGAATCAGGCCCGCGCATATTGGGCGGGCGGAAGGGTGATGGTCCATAAACATTACAATAACAACACACTGTATTGATACAGACAATAATCTACACATCGGTCGATACTTGCATCACTCTCCACCGGTATCTGCCGCCCTTCAGGCTCACATTTTCACATAGCATCGCTGAGGCTCAAATTTTCATCTTAAACTTTCACACTCAAATTTTCACATAAACATTGATTTTTTATATCCTTTGAAATTTCCAAAAACTCATACTGTTACCGTAGCAGGGGACCGATGTTCGCACTGTTTCGGAACGGACAGAATTTTTGTTCCAGCTTGTATTAAGTTCGTGAATCTTGCCCGAAAATCTATAGGCCTGAGTGATGTTATCTACCTTCTGGCCAAAGTAATCCTGACGGGCTTCCCAAATTCCGCGGTAATACAAAAGGAATAGTTTATTGAATTCAAATGGTTGAATGGACAATTTGGAGAAGCGGGAATTCGGGAAACTGGGAATTCTGTAAACGTGAAAATATGAGGAAACTGGGAACTCGGGAAAGTCATAATTTGGGAACGTTGCAATTCGAGAAACTGAAGATTTTGGGAAAGTGGGAATTTGGGAAAAATGGGAATTCAAGAAAGGTGTAATATGGGGTAATAAGGAAAAGCGGGAATTCGGGAAACTGGGAATTCAGTAAAGTTGAACTTTTGGTAAGCTGGAATTTTGTTGAAGCAGGAAATCTGAAAGCTGCAAAAATTTGGAAAGTGGAAATTTGGGAAAGTGCTAAACTGAGAATCTGTTAACTAAAAATGAAAATCGGGGAGAAAAAAATTTCGGAAACTAGATAATTTGAAAAGTGCACAATAGGAAATTTCGGGAACCTGGAAATGCGCGGAAATTGGAAAAATGGTATATAGTGAAAGTGAGAAACTGGAATCTGCGTAAACAGGAAAAATGGACTTTGGCGAAATACGAATTTGGGAGTGTCAACTTGGCAATTAGGATATTACGGAATGTTTAAGGTATTAAATTATATACATCTTAGCAGAGTAAGATATTCCTGTATTGAATATTAATAGCATTATTTCGCGATATTTTTCAAATAAGATACAAAAAATTAGCAAGTCATGTAAATATACAATCCTTGGAGTGAACGCACATAATTTCGTTTGCACACTCTATTGAATTTAAAACGTTCTACATATTCTAGATGCCTCAAATTAGAAAGCATTCGAACGTGTTAGTTACAAAATCCCCAAGATCTCATTAAAATATTACTAGGTAATTTCCATTGTATATAGTTATAGCAATGATACAGTGCGAAATATAAACGCTCCGAATGAACTCTTGCAACATTACAATAAATCAGAAACAATATTCAATTTATTGTAAAAAAGAAAGCTAAATTGCATCTAAACAGTTGAATACAACAAAACCTCATCAAATCAATAGCAAGATATACTGTTTAGTTGATATTGTGTCTCTGCCTTGCGCGGTGTAGATGATATGTACAAATTATGAACTGAGCGGTCGAAACAATATTTCACAATAGCTGTTACGATTTTCAACATATGATAGATATAACATTTAACCATTTGTGCTTTGCCACTAACCGCAAAGTTGCCACATTATCTACACGCAGGACATTGTTCATTAAACGTTGACTGCATCTTTGTATATAGCGGTTAAATTAGCACACACGGTTAGTTCAAATGAAGTAATGTGGTACGAAATTAGCTTTTAGTCAGAATTGCGCATCCAAACTTAAAACGAAATGTGCATAAAACGTACATTATTTTGGAAATACACTGAATCGGTATACATGACGCTTAGCGTAGTTAGCGTCAGTTAGCGCTTTTTTCGACTTATATCAAATTGCGTACTGTGGCATTTAATGCGATGAAAATGTGTTACTATGAAAATGCTAATTTCTCAAATTCAACTGCTGAAGTGTCAACGACACCTGGCGTATGCCCAGTTTTGAATATTTGCCACCGTAAAGAAAGCGCAAACTGAGATTTACTCGAATTCAATAAAATTCATCATTGCGTGACAATTACCGTGGTTAGATAGTCTGTGAGAAACTAATTATATTAAATTAATTAAAGCAATGCTGTTCGCAATCAATTCATGTCAGCTTTATAAATATGTTTGAATTCACCGCTCAATGAACCAGTTAATTCAATAGCAAAATTTACCTATTTTATTGCATACTAAGTGAATCTAAATGAGTACCTCAATTTTAAATCTGATGTAGAGGGTACATTTGTGTTTATCAATAGCTGTGCTTTAAGTTTTTGCACATTCTCATAATTTCCATAAAAGCCGAACTGTAATGTTTGATAACAACGCAGTCCGTTTAGCGTCTTATACAATTTAACTTATGCTGTTGTGAGACTTGATTTAGTCTTTTAAATGTAGATTGGCATGTTTACAATTAGGCTGCTTGTAAAAGTGGAAAAAGTTTCATATTTTCTGATGGTTCGGCATGATTTTTTTGTGAATCTGATGGTGTACTATTTCCGTGGCCCTAATATTTAGCCAGTTGCTTTAATTCATTATTTTTCAACACTTGAGGTACATTAATAGCAACAAAGAATTTTGCTGGCGACTACGAATTATTGTTATTTACTCTTATAATGTAGAGTGACGTTTGTTTATTGCAAGCAAAAGTTTGCTAAATCTGAAAAAGTGGGAGTAATTTAACGATGCTACTTTTGGAAGGGATAACTTGTTCAAACGGATGCTACTTATATCATACGCAATGCACAAGGTATATAGTTTTAATATAATTAAAATTTACAAAGATAGTGCCCAGCGATTAGAACTCATGACCTGTCGACGCTAAATGCTTTCCTTGATACATTTAAATCAGCGGAAACGTAATATATTATATAATTCTCTAAATAGAAAATAGAACAAAAATATATGTTGCTAATGCCAAAGATTGACAAAAGCTAAATCATTCAAAATACGCGTAAATTTTTTCATGTTAGCTTTGAATACGCATTAAAATTTAACAAATTCCATGCGTAAATCTGGTAAACAAAACAATTATCACTGAAACAAATCACTCGAACAACTGTGAGAAGTTATGGCAGATAAAGACAACTGGGCTAATCTGCGCAACTCATTATAATACTTTTCGTAATGGACTCCCTGCCACGACACTCCGACGTGTCTCTTGAAGCCATCCAAAGCGGAAATGTCGCAACGATAAGCAGCGTCGTAGTCAATGTAAGTAATATTTAGCCTATCCAGAGCTAGACGTGGTAATCCTATCGGCGGACATTTAAAAAATGCAACGGTGTGCAGCAAAGTGCCACAATAATGTGAATCACCCCTTTCTTTGCACAATTCGTTCATTGCGTCTTTTACAGCGACAGCAGATATGCGTTTTCTTTTGCGTCCCAGCATTCTAGGTGAAACAATTGGTCCTGGAAACTTGAGTACAGCCTGCATTATCGATAGGACACTGTCGTCACGATTGCGTCCGGATAAAGCCGATTTGTGCCAAATGCGTTCCAGTTCGTCAAGTTTTTCGGTATATCAAGATGTTTGGGCACGAATTTGCTTCATAAATTCGAGCGCGCGATTTATTGTTGCAACGGGGACATTTAAATCATTATCTGCAATTGCACGTAGATCGTTCTCATAGAAAACGTCAACAATATGTAATATGGCAGCCAATTTCGTAGCATTATCAATATCCTTCGCCGGTGTTTCCTAAAAATAGCAACCAGTATATCAAAAAATTCGGAAAGCACCTGCGCAAAACAAATGCATTTCTAGATATGCTTTATAATAATAAATTAATATAACACATGGAAAGAATGTCTAAACATAGACCCTGGTGCAATCACTATAATTTAACGAATAACTGAGTTGAAACATATTAAATTATGGTTTCATCGAGGTTACAATAATGGTCAACTATTGATACAAAACCGGTTTAAAAATTCGTAAAATTTACATTTTCTTCAATGATTTTATCTCTTAATGTTAAGGGCATAAAACCATGCAATTAAATGTTTTCCGCATTAGTAAGAAAGGAAAACGTTGTGCATATGAACGAATACTTTCCAATTTTTATCCAGAATTTTCCTAAATAGTAAGGAAATAAGTTGTAAATACATGTATAAAAAGTATTGCGATATTTTAAATTTAAGAACTATAAATATTTGGTGAGATATATTACTACTGAATAGTAGCACATTTTCGCACTGTATAGGAAATATTCGTCACCCCACCAACCATCCTATTTTATAATTTTGCATAAAAATTGTAAAGGAACGCTTTTTCCTGCATTGAAATTCGCCGCAAAACTGTTAGCGAAGACACTGCTAGTGACTGCAACCTAGCCTTTTTGTTATGACGCAAATTCAACTAAAGTTTCCCAAGTATTTGAAAAATGAAAATTTGTCGAATATGAATTAAACAGGTTTTATTCGCGATCACTAAAAGCCTATGGAATCTAATCGCTTGTGACGTGAATTTTGCATTCAATTTTTTCGCAAACACTGAATAATGTAAAGTTAAATGACTAAGCATTATGGAAGTTATATTCTGTAATTTGAAGACGTTAAAATTCTGCTCGAACACAATGTATAATTTCTTGCACTTGGAATAGGTGTTAGTTTAGTTTACTGAGTCAAATACATGACATGGTTTGATTTCGGAACTGGGTTTTGTAAAGAGCAGTGTCCTTTCTAGTATAATATAGCCCAAATTTCAAGGCTGCGACTAGTATACCATAGTACCATACTTATTAAAGTATGTTTCGGTGTATGACCTGTGCTTACGTCATGAATGAAAATGCTCCCAGACCGGTCAGTACAAATTTCGTAAACACTGCGCTTAACGACATAAGTGTCGACACTAAGCGAAAATACACTGCGGTAGTTTTTTTAAAATATTTACTATTACGCACTAATTTAGGGGTGCCGCCCTACGCTCCCCCCTCATTTGTTATTGTCTGCAATCACATAATTAATAACGCCCGTCAGTGTTAGTTGGGTCCCACTGAATCACACCTTGTAATTTGTTTACACATTTTCTCACTGCAATGCAGACGATAAACCAAGAATATTTGGGCGCAATGTTTTCGAACCCGATCCTGTAGTTTGAGTTATATTTCTCGTACGTGTATCACTTTTAGCTAGAGTTTAACGTAAATCAAACCTTGCTATAAATAATTCTAAGGTGCTTTGATTGGCGATTTTCCACTACTACGAAATCTGCGCTCCAATTATATACATACTTACAAAAAAATGCAAAACTTATTAAAAACAAGTAAGGCAAAAAAACTTCAAAACCTGAACCCTTAGCTAAGTAATAAAAACCACTTATTTTAACCTATGGAAGGTATAATACATGAAGCTACGACGTAAATACATTTCGATCATCAGCGTCATAGCTTTAGCCTGGACATTACCAAAAGTAGTAAGATGCACAAGCAGAGACTATTATAGGTGTCCTATAGAATAGTATGAAATAGGATATCCTTCTTTTTCCATTTACAAACGTGGGTCTGCTACAAAACCTGCTTATTTTCTTGAATTCAGTAGACTGAAAAGAAAGGCCTAACGGTTGCTGGAAATATACATATTAAAATTTTAATTATACATATATACCACAAAAATATGTATTAATCTCCTACATATGGCTAGTTTTTAGAGCAGATATACACAATCAGTGAGTAGTATTGGAGTCGAACTGGAACTAAAAATTATAGCCAAACCCGTTATCTGGTCTTATCCTATATATGCATAAGGTAAAATAAATGGTGAGATAACAATACGTTTCTTTCTTGCTGTTGTTGAGAAATGCGCTCATAACACGTCAACACGAATATAAGTGTTCGGCAACGTTAAGCTTATACTTGAAATTATTTTCAGGACCCGAGTTACTCCTGTATACAGTATATATGCCATACAGGCACAAATCCCTCCAAATTTTGTAACCGCTTTGGCAAAAGATGATCTCATACTATATACCGCATCAACTCCAATTTCCAATACACGACTGACACCAGTCGCTCAATCCGCTTAGTGTGTTGCTGCATCATCATAACAAAGTGATTTTACTTTTTAGAGTGACTACACAATTGTTTGGAATTACACCAATAAAAATGCAACTCGCGTCAAGGATAGAAGCCTATGACCATACATGCCGGCAGGGGGGGGGGGTAGGGGGGGTTACCCCCCCCTGAGGTCCGGACCCCCCGGCCGAAAGGCCCGGCTGGTTTTACCCCCCTTGGGGGTGCGCAGCACCCCCTCCCCTGAGGGTGACTTGACCGCTGTCCGAGTTTTAAAGCTTGACCTTATAATTGAACCTTGAAGCTTGACCTTATAGTTGAATAATAGTATTAACGGCTGCGAGGACCAAAAAAAACAGTCCTCACGAGATCGACCCCCCTAGACAAATTTGGCCGGCCAGGGGGGGTTACCCCCCCTGGGATGGCCGCAAACCCCCCCCCCGTGGGGGCCTCTACCCCCCCCCCTGGCATGACCGACCGTCGGCATGTATGCCTATGACATTTGCTGACTTTATGTTATTTATGCTTACACTGCTATACGACTGTTATATTACAGCGGTGTTGGTCAAAACTTAGTGGGGCTTAAGCAACATTTTGTTAACGTGGAATGTCCTTTCTTTTACCATACACGATACTCAACATCGTGGATTGGTACACATCGAAGGATCCTAGCTGAGTCTATAACTACAGATCACACAAGAACTAGATGTCTCCAGCTAGTACATACATCAATTATATTCGCTAGCATGACTACAAAGGCACCGCCTAACCGCAAAAAATAATACAAACTTGGCAGCCAATTTATATACATAGTTAACAGTAAACCGAAAAATAATAAACAGTCGCACTGAAAAATTGAGAAACTACAATCAAAACAACAAACAATTACAAACACCGCAGTAGCCAGGTAATTAATGAGTACAGTGTGAGCACAACACAAAACCACCCAATATTTATTATTGACATGACGGAATTTCTTACGTAACATTCGTCAGTCGTCTTCGAATCCAGTGTAAAAATATAGCCAAGGTCTCTGTCTTATTTGTGCTTTATACCACTGTCTATCTGTGCCAATTTTCTTAACCAAGCCCACAAAATAGATTCGGAACCAGTATCGTAACGAATAGAATGGTATAACCTTCGTACTTGTCCTGAAAATATATATTCCTTTTTTGCAGATACTGACATGCCCGAAGCTCGTAGAGCATTTTAGGAAAACTTATATTAATTATATTCCTCACTGGTAGACAATCTGCTCATTCAAAAAGCGACCCAAGATACATTTAGGTTCCGGACGTTATATCTGCTAGAAAAGGAAGAGCTTAGTGTAAGCCTGCGGTGTAGCAGCCAGCCCTGCCCAAATAAACTTATTCCTAGAGCGACATAGTATACATTTCACTTCCACCTCAAAATTCATACAATCTATCCAAACTATAATTTTCCGGTCGAAAAACTACTATGTCGCAAACGAGAGTGAAACGGAGCGAGGGTGGTTTCATTTTTAAGTTATTTTGCGTAACCGCGTGTAACAAGCTGTTTTTGGTGCATATACCACCCTAAAACCTCTTGAAACTGAATCCATTGGAAACCATACAACCTCGTCGACCCTAAACCAAAGGAATGAAACTGATAACGCATCATGTATTTGTGTTGGAATTCGTAGTGTACTTTAGTTACGTAAAAAAGACCACCAGTCCTTATATAAAACCTCTGGGATCCTTTATGATAATTTTTAAACCTACTGAGATGTTCTCTTAATAAGTCGTGTTAAATCGCAATAAGTGTAAAAGACTTCTTAAATCAAACCGTAACAATCACGCCCAACTCAAACAATTCTTTCAAAAGCTAAAAGAGAAAACAACAAAAACATAATTTATGCAAATCAGCTAATTATTATTATTACTGATAATTATTATTATAGAACAAAATCTAGAAACACCAAAAATAAAACAAAAACGGGGATGGGCTGTACACCTGAAAAACCTTATTTGGAGTAGACTCCCCACAAGCTAGGTGTCCCGACACCCTATAAACTAAAAGGAAGCTTAAAATAAAGATTTAGGGTGATTTTCGGCCTTAACCCTGCTTAGCTAAGATGACCCTTTATATTAAATTGGCAAATGTCACAAAATCTCGAACTTTGCAATTTACTGATAGCTATGTGACTACAGTTGTTGCAACTCATACAGTGACACATATTGCCAAATTTCCGTAAATATTTGCAGCGACATATCGTATGTTAAAGAAATTATAACTTTCCGACCTACCACTTCCCCAAATTGTCCACTGTCCCATTTGAATTTGATATTTTATTCATTTTGTATTCCCACGGAATTTGGGAAATTTGATGTTGTATTCCTTTTGTATTCCCGCGGAATTTGGGAAGCCCCTCAGGGTTACTTGGGCCGCATTACAACTTGAACGGTAAGGTGAAGAGATGTATACTTGTATTTCCTGCCAGCGATAACGTTCAGTCAGACAGGAATACATATATGAAAAAATTGAATTATTTGGTGCAAATTCACAGAGCTTGGTCAGCTGCCATGTTTTGGTTGTAGTTGCAGCATACGATCAAACGGCGTATTTTAAATTGTTACATTCTTGTTTTTTTCATAGTATGCGTATCATTTAAATATAAAAATGCTGATAGCGCATCAGTTCCCGAGTATATATTAGCTATTTCGGATGTTATTAACATTTTCCCACACGAATTATTGAGTAATTTACACAAAATTGGGCAAACTTTTGCCGCGACGGCAGATAGAACCTAGATCATTTCGATAAAAGCCTTGTATATTTAGCCGATACGCTAATAAGGCGGTGTTCCTCGATTCCTTAAGTAACCTCGCAAAGTGATCGAACAACTAGAAATGAGCAAACGCACGTTGCACGACAATCTCAATGTGTGCATCGCATGCAACATACACGTGTCACTGTGTGCAACAAAGAGTTAATTGAGCGGTAGTCTTATTTTTGTTTAAAATTCTATTTCACACCGTATGTCCAGGATGTCGTCACGCCATGAGAAATATAAATAAACCAATATCGAGGTACTGTCATTCTAGCACTTAGATAATTTATCGTTTAGAACCATATTTAAAGACGTCAAGAACGGATATGCTTAGGGTAATATCAAATTGTTCGTTGTACCCGCACTCGTGGAAGCAGTACCACCTTGTGTTGTCGTTTATCACTATTCCGTTTACCCAAGAAGTAATAGAAACTGTTAATGGTGCATCGTCTGCTGGTATTTATAATTAACAGCTATTATGTCCTGGCGACATGTACAAATTTTCTTCTATGCACTGGATTTTTTAATGTCTTTTATCGCTCCAGTAGCGTTTTCAAAAAAGTTATACGCAGATATTTGAATTAACTTTTAGTAAACGAAATTATTCTGTTGTAAATGATAGATTATTCCATTTTACGTGGTTAAAACATATATATATATTTTATTTGAATTCGAGTGCAATAGGCGCCAAATTTCATATTTGGTGAAAAGTGGGAAATGCACCTAAATGTGTGCTTATTGTTGGTTTCAGTGTCGGATATGGGTTTTCTGGGTCAACTAGCTGATTGCGAGTGTCAAAAATATTGTGTGGCAAATATATTTCACACTTCTGCTTCATAATTGGTATGAAAAATGAGATTTTTTTCAAGTGTCGGTTTGAATTTTTTATCGTTCTTTTCACGGCCAATTTAGGGTTTCCTGAATTATTAAATTGTTAGTTGATTGTTTTCGTACTGGTTGTATGTTGTTTTGTCTACTGCATACGTTGGCTATCAAAAGAGGCGGGCGTAACTATGACTCATCACTCACGGTTTATGTAATGCTGCACCTGCGTACTGTGTGTAGGCTTTGTTTGTGTGTGCTTTCGACAACAGACTTCGGGGTATTGTTCTCACCACTCTAATTCTGGCTCGCAAGCGAGCTGCACTAGTTTATAACGGGTATAGCGCTGGAACCGTCGTGTGGAAATTTCAAAATTTTACAAAAAATTGATTTTGCGCTTTTAAACATCCTGCATATATATTAGTAAAGGCATACATGGCAGCAGGGGGTGGGGTAGGGGGCAACCCCCCCTGAGGTCCGGACCTCCCCCCACCCAGAGGCCGAACTTTACCTCGCGCATCTTAAACTTTAACTCACACATTGCGTGCAAAATTGCAAAAGCTTCAATAATATTGTGAAAGTTCTCAGTAACTCCAAAATAACAACCAATTATTCTTATTAAACGAAAACAATTTTAACATTAGATTCTTTTGGCTCTAGAGCGCGGTAAAATACAAGTAACCAGACGTTGATGAGATCCATAAAAACACCGGAAAAATAAGGGAACTTACAGAACAGCACGCACAAAGTGTGAATATGAGGCCGTCACATCAGGTGTAAGTACCAATCCCGAAGACAGCGCTATTAGCGCACATAATCACCGAATAAAACATTGTGCGAGTAGTATTCTGGTACTTCAACTAAAGTACCGTCAAATGCCAGGCTACTATACCTGCAGCACTGCCACATATCGAAACATCTGGCTAAGAATGTTTGGTCGCTATATAGATTTAGTCTGGATATTGCGGGAAAGCTGGTATGTACAAGTGCAATGATTACTGTTCTGGGATTAGAATGCCGCCACGGCACTGCATCAGCTTGTAACGCCCTTTGTAGCAATAGTGATCCAGATGAAACGCTAAATTTGCTATACTACGCTAAAGCGTGCGTGTATCTTGTACTGATGCTATGCCCGTGATATTGGTATTTTGCCCAGTTGGGTTTTTATACTAATTGTCTTCGAATGGGTCTCAATTTATGTGCTACTCCTGTTCGCTAAATTAACCCAGAGTTATTCGAAAAGGTGCC
The DNA here is from genome assembly GCA_030248225.1 of Trileptium ribeirensis. Classification (NCBI taxonomy): domain Eukaryota; kingdom Metazoa; phylum Nematoda; class Enoplea; order Enoplida; family Thoracostomopsidae; genus Trileptium; species Trileptium ribeirensis. Next base: position 13,220 of record JASANE010014087.1, read on the forward strand.
TTGATTTTGCCTAGCAGTAAGCTTGACCCTACCGGTTATCGCTTGAGAAAAAGAGACATCGCAGATATTTTGTTATTCGCCGGAAGCTGAGACCGGAAATAAAAATTTCAGAAAACATGCAAAAAACTCTTATAATGCGAGAACATATACATATTCACTAGTGCAGGGTTCCACTCAACAGTGAAACCCTCGCACGTAACCATTGTTAAAACTGTTTCGGTCGCGCGCTTAGTTCTTGAGGATTGTTACCTTTTGAGCAATATCTCAGAACAGTTTCGATACTACTTACAACAGGACATACAACGCTTGGAAGCGGTACAGCGAAAGACAACTAAAATGGTCTATTATCGCCTACACACATCATCCTACGGAAATTGTTTAAACTTTCTTCAGTTGCAAAGTCTGGAAGTTCGTCGTCTGCGTGCCGACCTGATGCAAGTGTGTCAAATAACACACAATATGACGCCGATCAATGGATCAGCAATGTTCGATATCCCACTTGCAACTCAAACTAAGAGGCCATAATTACAAACGTCGCAGTCGACATACACATCTATCAAACCCTTGTCAATATAGCTTTGCGAATAGGCACATATCGATATGGAAACAACCTACCTCAACATGTGGTCAACTTCAAATCCATCCAAGCATTCAAACGGAAGCTGCATCAAAACTGTGTGCTACAAGATTGATATTCCTCAACGAACAATATAGCTGGAACATGATCACTTGGTTCCGTCAAATCCCCCGTGGTTGTGCCTCCATCGTTGCCATACTACTGCGCTACGACTTCCACGGGCGGAAGGCCAGTGCTATATTGGTTTTGATTGTCCGAAACGCCATTTATTTCTAAATGCTAATTTGCCAGAGGATCGGATGGAAATGCTCACCGTGCTAACACACGAGTATCTCTTGTGCGTGCCTGCTAAGTATAGGGTCATGCTAGGTGTCCACGGTGATCAGCAATATTCGCCGTTTGGACGAAGGGAGCAAGATCAGGAAGAGAGAAGAAAGGAAGAAATAAGCGTGGCTCAGCTAGAGGAACCTTCAACGTGCACCGAATATATTTCTTTGACTAGGATTAGCCCGATGGGGTGTCTATATCCTACACGTGCTGCACACTCGGAACAAACACCCCGAGATATTCTAGCTTTTTAATGGAATCCACAAATCACTCGCATGGCTTTCGGGTCCACAAGGCTCAACCCACATCATGCACGCTTCCGATCTAGGACACATACCTTTTCCCTTACGCAGAGGTAGGCGATGGAAATTAGGTTAGCACGGGGGATTTTATGTGGTCGGGAGTAATCAAACGTTATCCTAGAAATTTTATATGGCTTACGACATGAGCCTAGTGAAGCCCGATCCGTCTACCAAGTTGACAATACTCTTGCGGTGCTCCACATTCGGTCTTACTTTCGTTAATTTTGAATGAGACGACAAAGCTATCACAAACGGCTGTTCTGCCCCAGATTTATGTTACCCTGATATGCCTAATGCCTAAGTAAATGGAACTAGGCCGTCCCCAGACGTTATGTCAAAGGGACTTGCCGTTTTTATAATAACCGCAGACAATAGACAATAGACAATTGAGAAATTTTAAGGCAAGATGTCTGTAATTTTTGTCCTGATGGTACTAAATTTAGGAACCTAAATAGATAAATTTTAGTGTAATATATGAGTATAAGTATTGGTATAAATATTGCTTAAATCAATCCTATTCCTAGTCTAAATTTAGTACTATTTTTGAATCTTGGTGGTCTTAATCCCCAATCATTATAAATAAAGTTATATCACGCCAAAGTGCTATAAAAATTTGCAGAAATCTTGCGGAACTCGTTAATGTTTTATGATCTAGAAAACTTTGGCTTGAATTTTCATAAATTTACGAAATAAAAACATTAGGGTTACATATCGCAAAAATAAGTGTATTATTTGGCCCATGTCATGTTTAGGGCCGCCATTATATCGTTAGGAAAAAGACCAAGTTAGTGCAATGGGTTTGGGGCGTGGTAGCTCCCGCCCCCGACTTTGTGAGCAGATACCGTGGGATTTTAGAGAGATGAATCTTACCGCCAAAATTAGGTAAACTAAAAACGAAAACCTTTTTTGGGATGACTGAATTCACATTTTGTAAGCTCCAGACTTCTAGGATCTCCAAAAATTATAAATAGCATTTACATCGATGGTATAATGCCGACAGTTTTGCCCGAAGTGCAATCGGGGGCCTTCAATAGTCAACCCAAAGTTGTTCTAAACTCGGAGTTGGCAGTCCAGAATTTGGGAATCGGGAATTTTTATGATCCGCAATATGTGAGAAGTTGAGAAAATAGTGAATCAGTAATTTGGACCGTTTTTCTAAATTCTTTTAAGTTGGGTCCGTTAGTACTGAGTTCTGATATCACAGCAGCGTTTTCAAAGTGGGATATTATTAAACCTCGCATATGAGAGCTTTGAAAACGATACTGTGCTGTAGTCAGCTAGACATTTTTATTTCAAAACCATAAAGTCCATGAACTTTGGCGTAAAATAAATTCATTTGTTCATGTTTTATTTATTCAAATTGATATCCGATTAGTATATGTAAATTAAATCTTAGTAATTACATACA
>JASANE010014088.1:0-23742 GCA_030248225.1 Trileptium ribeirensis
GCGGGGCTAGAAGCCCGTTTTTAAGGGCTTTATGGGTCCACAGATGTCCAGGGGTCGTGGGATGGCCCTGCGGAGCTAGGAACTCGTTTTAGCGTTTTTATGGGTGCACGGACGCCCAAGAGTGGGAGTGACCCTGCAAAGCTAGAACCCCGTTTTTAAGGTTTTTAGGTGTCCCCAAACACCCAGGGGTCGTGGAGTGGCCCTGCGGGGCTAGGAACTCTTTTTTACCGTTTTTATGTGTGCACGGACGCCCAAGAGACGGGGAGTGACCCTGCAGTGCAAGAACCCCAGTTTTTAAGGTTTTTAGGTGTCCCTAGGTATCCAGGGGTCGTGGGGTGGCCCTGCGGGGCGAGGAACTCGGGTTTAGCGTTTGTATAGGTCCACAGATGTCCAGGGGTCGCTGCGCCCTGCTGTGGGGCTAGGACCTCGCTTATAGCGTTTTTATAGATCCACATATGTCCAGGGGTCGTGGGGTGGCCCTGCGGGGTAGAAATTCGTTATTAGCGTTTTTATGAATCCACAGATGTCCAGGGGTCGTGGGGTGGCCCTGCGGGGCTAGAAGCACGTTATTAATGTCTTTATGGGTACACAGATGTCCAGTGGTCGTGGGGTGGCCCTGTGGGGCTAGGAACTGATTTAAGCGTTTTTATGGGTGCACGGAACGCCAAGAGCCGGGGGAGGGACCCCGCAGTGCTAGAACCCCGTTATTACCGTTTTTAGGTGTCCCCACCCTCCCAGGGGTGGTGGTGTGGCCCTGCGGGGCTAGGAACTCGTTTTTAGCGTTATTATGTGTGCACGGAATGCCCAAGAGACGGGGAGGGAGCCTGCAGTGCTAGAACCCCGTTTTTAAGGTTTTTAGGTGTCCCCAAGCACCCCGGGGTCGTGGAGGGGCCCTGCGGGGCTAGGAGCTCGTTTTTACCGTTTTTATGGGTGCACGGACGCCCAAGAGCCGGGGAGTGACCCTGCAGAGCTAGAACCCCGTTTTTAAGGTTTTTAGGTGTCCCCAAGCACCCAGGGGTCGTGGAGTGGCCCTGCGGGGCTAGGAACTCTTTTTTACCGTTTTTATGTGTGCACGGACGACCAAGATACGGGGAGTGACCCTGCAGTGCTAGAACCCCAGTTTTTAAGGTTTTTAGGTGTCCCTAGGTATCCAGGGGTCGTGGGGTGGCCCTGCGGGGCTAGTAACTCGTTTTTAGCGTTTTTATGGGTCCACAGATGTCCAGGGGTCGTGGGGTGGCCCTGCGGGGCTAGGAACTCGTTTTTAGCGTTTTTATGGATCCACAGATGTCCAGGGGTCGTGGGGTGGCCCTGCGGGGTAGAAACTCGTTATTAGCGTTTTTATGGATCCACAGATGTCCAGGGGTCGTGGGGTGGCCCTGCGGGGCTAGAAGCCCGTTTTTAATGGCTTTATGGGTCCACAGATGTCCAGTGGTCGTGGGGTGGCCCTGCGGGGCTAGGAACTCATTTTAAGCGTTTTTATGGGTGCACGGACGCCCAAGAGCCGGGGAGTGACCCTGCAGTGCTAGAACCCCGTTTTTAAGGTTTTTAGGTGTCCCCAAGCACCCAGGGGTCGTGGAGTGGCCCTGCGGGGCTAGGAACTCGTTTTTACCGTTTTTATGGGTGCACGGACGCCCAAGAGCCGGGGAGTGACCCTGCAGAGCTAGAACCCCGTTTTTAAGGTTTTTAGGTGTCCCCAAGCACCCAGGAGTCGTGGAGTGGCCCTGCGGGGCGAGGAACTCTTTTTTACCGTTTTTATGGGTACACGGACGCCCAAGAGCCGGAGAGTGACCCTGCAGTGCTAGTACCAGGTTTTTAAGGTTTTTAGGTGGCCCTAGGCATCCAGGGGGTCGTGGGTAGCCCTGCGGGGCTAGGAGCCGGTTTTTACTGCTCTCTCGGGTGTCCCCAGGCACCCCAGGGGTCGTGGGGTGGCCCTGCGGGGCTAGGAACTCGTTTTTAGCGTTTTTATGGGTCCACAGATATCTAGAGGTCGGGGGTGGCCCTGCGGGGCTAGGAGCCCGTTTTTAAAGGTTTTATAGGTCCACAGATGTCCAGGAGTCGTAGGGTGGCTCTGCGGGGCTAAGCACTCGCTTTTAGCGTTTTGATGGGTCCACAGATGTCCAGGGGTCGTGGGGTGGCTCTGCGGGGCTAAGCACTCGCTTTTAGCGTTTTGATGGGTCCACAGATGTCCAGGGGTCGTGGGGTAGCCCTGCGGGGCTAGGAACTCGTTTTTAGCGTTTTTATGGGTGCACGGACGCAAAAGAGCCGGGGAGTGACCCTGCAGAGCTAGAACCCCGTTTTTAAGGTTTTTAGGTGTCCCCAAGCACCCAGGGGTCGTGGAGTGGCCCTGCGGGGCTAGGAACTTGTTTTTACCGTTTTTATGTGTGCACGGACGCCCAAGAGACGGGGAGTGACCCTGCAGTGCTAGAACCCCCGTTTTTAAGGTTTTTAGGTGTCCCTAGGTATCCAGGGGTCGTGGTTTGGCCCTGCGGGGCTAGTAACTCGTTTTTAGCGTTTTTATGGCTCCACAGATATCCAGGGGTCGTGGGGTGGCCCTGCTGGGCTAGGAGCCCGTTTTTAAGGGTTTTATGGGTCCAGAGATAACCAGTGGTCCAGGGGAGGCCCAGCGGGGCTAGGAACTCGTTTTTAACGTAATGGCCCATGGTGCACGGACGCCCAAGAGCCGGGGAGTGACCCTGCAGAGCTAGAACCCCGTTTTTAAGGTTTTTAGGTGTCCCCAAGCACCCAGGGGTCGTGGAGTGGCCCTGCGGGGCTAGGAACTCGTTTTTACCGTTTTTATGTGTGCACGGACGCCCAAGAGACGGGGAGTGACCCTGCAGTGCTAGAACCCCCGTTTTTAAGGTTTTTAGGTGTCCCTAGGTATCCAGGGGTCGTGGGGTGGCCCTGCGGGGCTAGTAACTCGTTTTTAGCGTTTTTATGGGTCCACAGATGTCCAGGGGTCGTGGGGTGGCCCTGCGGGGCTAGGAGCCCGTTTTTAAGGGTTTTATGGGTCCATAGATATCCAGGGGTCCAGGGGTGGCCCTGCGGGGCTAGGAACTCGTTTTTAGCGTTTTTATGGGTGCACGGACGCCCAAGAGCCGGGGAGTGACCCTGCAGTGCTAGAACCCCGTTTTTAAGGTTTTTAGGTGTCCCCAAGCACCCAGGGGTCGTGTAGTGGCCCTGCGGGGCTAGGAACTCGTTTTTAGCGTTTTTATGGGGCATGGACGCCCAAGAGCTGGGAGTGATCCTGCAGTGCTAGAATCCTGTTTTTAAGGTTTTAAGTGTCCCCAGGCACCCAAGGGTTGGGGGCGGCCCTGCGGGGCTAGGAACTTATTTTTGGCGTTTGTATGGGTGCACGGACGCCCAAGAGCCGGAGAGTGACCCTGCAGTGCCAGAACCCCGTTTTTAAGGTTTTTAGGTGTCCCAGGCACCCAGGGGTCGTGGGATGGCCCTGCGGGGCTAGGAACTCGTTTTTAGCGTTTTTATGGGTCCACAGATGTCCAGGGATCGTGGGGTGGCCCTGCGGGGCTAGAAGCCCGTTTTTAAGGGCTTTATGGGTCCACAAATGTCCAGGGGTCGTGGGGTGGCCCTGCGGGGCTAGGAACTCGTTTTTAGCGTTTTTATGGGTGCACGGACGCCCAAGAGCCGGGGAGTGACCCTGCAGTGCTAGAACCCCGTTTTCAAGGTTTTTAGGTGTCCCTAGGCAGCCAGGGGTCGTGGGGTGGCCCTGCGGGGTACAAACTCGTTTTTAGCGTTTTTATGGATCCACAGATGTCCAGGGGTCGTGGAGTGGCCCTGCGGGGTAGAAACGCGTTATTAGGGGTTTTATGGATCCACAGATGTACAGGGGTCGTGGGGTGGCCAGCGGGGTGGGACCTCCACAGTGGCCCTGCGGGGCTAGTAGCCCGTTTTTAAAGTTTTTATGTGTCAACTGATGTCCATGTGTCGTGGTGTGGCCCTGCGGGACTAGAGCAACTCATTTTAAGCGTTTTTATGGGTGCGCGGACGCCCAAGAGCCGGGGAGTGACCCTGCAGTGCTAGAACCCCGTTTTTAAGGTTTTTAGGTGTCCTCAAGCACCCAGGGGTCGTGGAGAGGCCCTGCGGGGCTAGGAACTCATTTTTAGCGTTTTTATGGGTGCACGGACGCCCAAGAGCCGGAGAGTGACCCTGCAGTGCTAGTACCAGGTTTTTAAGGTTTTTAGGTGTCCCTAGGCATCCAGGGGTCGTGGGTAGCCCTGCGGGGCTAGGAGCCCCTTTTTACTGTTTTTAGGTGTCCCCAGGCACCCAGGGGTCGTGGGGTGGCCCTGCGGGGCTAGGAACTGCTTTTTAGCGTTTTTATGGGTTCACAGATGTCCAGGGATCGTGGGGTGGCCCTGCGGGGCTAGGAGCCCGTTTTTAAAGGTTTTATAGGTCCACAGATGTCCAGGGATCGTAGGGTGGCTCTGCGGGGCTAGGAACTCGCTTTTAGCGTTTTTATGGGTGCACGGACGCCCAAGACGCGGGGAGTGACCCTGCAGTGCTAGAACCCCGTTTTTAAAGTTTTTATGTGTCCCTAGGCACCCAGGGGTTGTGGGGTGGCTCTGCGGGGTACAATCTCTTTTTTATCGTTTTTATGGATCCACAGATGTCCAGGGATCGTGGGGTGGCCCTACGGGGTAGAAACTCGTTATTAGCGTTTTTATGGATCCACAGATGTCCAGGGGTCGTGGGGTGGCCCTGCGGGGCTAGAAGCCCGTTTTTAATGGCTTTATGGGTCCACAGATGTCCAGTGGTCGTGGGGTGGCCCTGCGGGGCTAGGAACTCATTTTAAGCGTTTTTATGGGTGCACGGACGCCCAAGAGCCGGGGAGTGACCCTGCAGTGCTAGAACCCCGTTTTTAAGGTTTTTAGGTGTCCCCAAGCACCCATGGGTTGTGGGGTGGCCCTGCGGGGCTAGGAACTCATTTTAAGCGTTTTTATGGGTGCACGGACGCCCAAGAGCCGGAGAGTGACCCTGCAGTGCTAGTACCAAGTTTTTAAGGTTTTTAGGTGTCCCTAGGCATCCAGGGGTCGTGGGGAGCCCTGCGGGACTAGGAGCCCGTTTTTACCGCTCTCCAGGTGCCCCCAGGCACCCAGGGGTCGTGGGGTGGCCCTGCGGTGCTAGGAACTCCTTTTTAGCGTTTTTATGGGTCCACAGATGTCTAGAGGTCGGGGGGGGCGGGCGGGGCTAGGAGCCCGTTTTTAAAGGTTTTATAGGTCCACAAATGTCCAGGGGCGGGGGCGGCCGCGGGGCAGGGGGCTAAGAACTTGCTTTCAGCGTTCCCTTGGTGGGTCCACAGATGTCCAGGGGTCGTGGGGTGGCCCTGCAGGGCTAGAAGTCCGTTTTTACGGGCTTTATGGGTCCACAGATGTCCAGGGGTCGTGGGGTGGCCCTGCGGGGCTAGGAACTCGTTTTTAGCGTTTTTATGTGTGCACGGACGCCCAAGAGACTGGGAGTGACCCTGCAGAGCAAGAACCCAGTTTTTAAAGTTTTTAGGTGTCCCCAAGCACCCAGGGGTCGTGGTGTGGCCCTGCGGGGCTAGGAACTCGTTTTTACCGTTTTTATGTGTGCACGGACGCCCAAGAGACGGGGAGTGACCCTGCAGTGCCAGAACCCCGTTTTTAAGGTTTTTAGGTGTCCCAGGCACCCAGGGGTCGTGGGGTGGCCCTGCGGGGCTAGGAACTCGTTTTTAGCGTTTTTATGGGTCCACAGATATCTAGAGGTCGGGGGTGGCCCTGCGGGGCTAGGAGCCCGTTTTTAGGGTTTTATGGATCCATAGATATCCAGGGGTCCAGGGGTGGCCCTGCGGGGCTAGGAACTCGTTTTTAGCGTTTTTATGGGTGCACGGACGACCAAGAGCCGGGGAGTGACCCTGCAGTGCCAGAACCCCGTTTTTAAGGTTTTTAGGTGTCCCAGGCACCCAGGGGTCGTGGGGTGGCCCTGCGGGGCTAGGAACTCGTTTTTAGCGTTTTTATGGGTCCACAGATGTCTAGAGGTGGGGGTGGCCCTGCGGGGCTAGGAGCCCGTTTTTAGGGGTTTTATGGGTCCACAGATGCACAGGGGTCGTGGGATGGCCATGCGGGGCTAGGAACTTGTTTTTGGCGTTTTTATGGGTGCACGGACGCCCAAGAGCCGGGCAGTGACCCTGCAGTGCTAGAACCCCGTTTTTAAAGTTTTTAGGTGTCCCTAGGCACCCAGGGGTTGTGGGGTGGCCCTGCGGGGATAGAAAATCGTTTTTAGCGTTTTTATGGATCCACAGATGTCCAGGGGTCGTGGGGTGGCCCTGCGGGGCTAGGAGCCCGTTTTTAGGGGTTTTATGGGTCCACAGATGTACAGGGGTCGTGGGGTGGCCCTGCGGGGCTAGGAACTTGTTTTTAGCGTTTTTATGGGTCCACAGATGTCCAGGGTCGTGAGGTAGCCCTGCGGGGCTAGGAGCCCGTTTTTAAGGGTTTTATGGGTCCACAGATGTCCAGTGGTCGTGGGGTGGCCCTGCGGGGCTAGGAACTCGTTTTTGGCGTTTTTATGGGTGCACGGACGCCCAAGAGCCGGGGAGTGACCCTGAAGTGCTAGAACCCCGTTTTTAAGGTTTTTAGGTGTCCCCAAGCACCCAGGGGTCGTGGAGTGGCCCTGCGGGGCTAGGAACTCGTTTTTACCGTTTTTATGGGTGCACGGACGCCCAAGAGCCGGGGAGTGACCCTGCAGTGCTAGAACCCCGTTTTTAAGGTTTTTAGGTGTCCCTAGGCATCCAGGGGTCGTGGGGTGGCCCTGCGGGGCTAGTAACTCGTTTTTAGCGTTTTTATGGGTCCACAGATGTCCAGGGGTCGTGGGGTGGCCCTGCGGGGCTAGGAGCCCGTTTTTAAGGGTTTTATGGGTCCACAGATATCCAGGGGTCCTGGGGTGGCCCTGCGGGGCTAGGAACTCGTTTTTAGCGTTTTTATGGGTGCACGGACGCCCAAGAGCCGGGGAGTGACCCTGCAGTGCCAGAACCCCGTTTTTAAGGTTTTTAGGTGTCCCAGGCACCCAGGGGTCGTGGGGTGGCCCTGCGGGGCTAGGAACTCGTTTTTAGCGTTTTTATGGGTCCACAGATGTCCAGGGATCGTGGGGTGGCCCTGCGGGGCTAGAAGCCCGTTTTTAAGGGCTTTATGGGTCCACAGATGTCCAGGGGTCGTGGGGTGGCCCTGCGGGGCTAGGAACTCGTTTTTAGCGTTTTTATGGGTGCACGGACGCCCAAGAGCCGGGGAGTGACCCTGCAGTGCTAGAGCCCCGTTTTTAAGGTTTTTAGGTGTCCCTAGGCACCCAGGGATTGTGGGGTGGCCCTGCGGGGTAGAAACTCGTTTTTAGCGTTTTTATGGATCCACAGATGTCCAGGGGTCGTGGGGTGGCCCTGCGGGGCTAGAAGCCCCTTTTTAATGGCTTTATGGGTCCACAGATGTCCAGTGGTCGTGGGGTGGCCCTGCGGGGCTAGGAACTCGTTTTTAGCGTTTTTATGGGTGCACGGACGCCCAAGAGCCGGGGAGTGACCCTGCAGTGCTAGAACCCCGTTTTTAAGGTTTTTAGGTGTCCCCAAGCACCCAGGGGTCGTGGAGTGGCCCTGCGGGGCTAGGAACTCGTTTTTACCGTTTTTATGGGTGCACGGACGCCCAAGAGCCGGGGAGTGATCCTGCAGTGCTAGAACCCCGTTTTTAAGGTTTTTAAGTGTCCCCAGGCACCCAAGGGTTGTGGGGTGGCCCTGCGGGGCTAGGAACTCATTTTTAGCGTTTTTATGGGTGCACGGACGCCCAAGAGCCGGAGAGTGACCCTGCAGTGCTAGAACCCCGTTTTTAAGGTTTTTAGGTGTCCCTAGGCATCCAGGGGTCGTGGGGTGGCCCTGCGGGGCTAGTAACTCGTTTTTAGCGTTTTTATGGGTCCACAGATGTCCAGGGGTCGTGGGGTGGCCCTGCGGGGCTAGGAGCCCGTTTTTAAGGGTTTTATGAGTCCACAGATGTCCAGGGGTCGTGGGGTGGCCCTGCGGGGCTAGGAGCCCGTTTTTAGCGTTTTTATGGGTGCGCGGACGCCGAAGAGCCGGGGAGTGACCCTGCAGTGCTAGAACCCCGTTTTTAAGGTTTTTTACTAATTGTGGGGGTGGCCCTGCCGGTTTACAAACTCGTTTTGCTTTATGGATCCACAGCCAGGGGTCGTGGGGTGGCCCTGCGGGGGTAGAAACTCGTTATTAGCGTTTTTATGGATCCACAGATGTCCATGGGCGGGGGGGCCCCGGGGGGGAGGACCCCTTAAATGGCTTTATGGGTCCACAGATGTCCAGGGTCGGGGGGCCCCGGGGACTAGAAACTCATTTTAAGCGTTTTTATGGGGTGCATGGACGCCCGGAAGAGCCGGGGAGTGACCCTGCAGTGCTAGAACCCCGTTTCTCAAGTTTTTAGGTGTCCCTAGGCACCCAAGGGTTGTGGGGTGGCCCTGCGGGGCTAGAAACTCATTTTTAGTGTTTTATGGGTGCACGGACGCCCAAGAGCCGGAGAGTGACCCTGCAGTGCTAGTACCAGGTTTTTAAGGTTTTTAGGTGTCCCTAGGCATCCAGGGGTCGTGGGTAGCCCTGCGGGACTAGGAGCCCGTTTTTACTGTTTTTAGGTGTCCCCAGGCACCCAGGGGTCGTGGGGTGGCCTGCGGTGCTAGGAACTCGTTTTTAACGGCTTTATGGGTCCACAAATGTCCAGGGGTCGTGGGGTGGCCCTGCGGGGCTAGGAACTCGTTTTTAGCGTTTTTATGGGTGCACGGACGCCCAAGAGCCGGGGAGTGACCCTGCAGTGCTAGAACCCCGTTTTTAAGGTTTTTAGGTGTCCCTAGGCACCCAGGGATTGTGGGGTGGCCCTGCGGGGTAGAAACTCGTTTTTAGCGTTTTTATGGATCCACAGATGTCCAGGGGTCGTGGGGTGGCCCTGCGGGGTAGAAACTCGTTATTAGCGTTTTTATGGATCCACAGATGTCCAGGGGTCGTGGGGTGGCCCTGCGGGGCTAGAAGCCCGTTTTTAATGGCTTTATGGGTCCACAGATGTCCAGTGGTCGTGGGGTGGCCCTGCGGGGCTAGAAACTCATTTTAAGCGTTTTTATGGGTGCACGGACGCCCAAGAGCCGGGGAGTGACCCTGCAGTGCTAGAACCCCGTTTTTAAGGTTTTTAGGTGTCCCCAAGCACCCAAGGGTTGTGGGGTGTCCCTGCGGGGCTAGGAACTCATTTTTAGCGTTTTTATGGGTGCACGGACGCCCAAGAGCCGGAGAGTGACCCTGCAGTGCTAGTACCAGGTTTTTAAGGTTTTTAGGTGTCCCTAGGCATCCAGGGGTCGTGGGTAGCCCTGCGGGACTAGGAGCCCGTTTTTACTGTTTTTAGGTGTCCCCAGGCACCCAGGGGTCGTGGGGTGGCCCTGCGGTGCTAGGAACTCCTTTTTAGCGTTTTTATGGGTCCACAGATGTCTAGAGGTCGGGGGTGGCCCTGCGGGGCTAGGAGCCCGTTTTTAAAGGTTTTATAGGTCCACAGATGTCCAGGGGTCGTAGGGTGGCTCTGCGGGGCTAAGAACTCGCTTTTAGCGTTTTGATGGGTCCACAGATGTCCAGGGGTCGTGGGGTGGCCCTGCGGGGCTAGAAGCCCGTTTTTAAGGGCTTTATGGGTCCACAGATGTCCAGGGGTCGTGGGGTGGCCCTGCGGGGCTAGGAACTCGTTTTTAGCGTTTTTATGGGTGCACGGACGCCCAAGAGCCGGGGAGTGACCCTGCAGAGCTAGAACCCCGTTTTTAAGGTTTTTAGGTGTCCCCAAGCACCCAGGGGTCGTGGAGTGGCCCTGCGGGGCTAGGAACTCTTTTTTACCGTTTTTATGTGTGCACGGACGCCCAAGAGACGGGGAGTGACCCTGCAGTGCAAGAACCCCAGTTTTTAAGGTTTTTAGGTGTCCCTAGGTATCCAGGGGTCGTGGGGTGGCCCTGCGGGGCTAGTAACTCGTTTTTAGCGTTTTTATGGGTCCACAGATGTCCAGGGGTCGTGGGGTGGCCCTGCGGGGCTAGGAGCCCGTTTTTAAGGGCTTTATGGGTCCACAAATGTACAATGAAAAGTTTTAAAAATGATAGTATCAATCCGAAAATCGCTGTAAAGTGCTCCACTGGGTCCAAGGAGCATTATTTATTTTCTATTTTGAAATCGAACAGCGTTTTAGCCCCTTTTCAGCGGTACTCAAACAGGTCGCAGATATCTGCGACCGGTCGCAGTTATCTGCGACCAGTTTGAGTACCGTTGAATGCTTTTGAAAAGTTTAAAAATGATAGTATCAATCCGAAAATCGCCTTCAAGTGCTCCACAGATGCCAAACATCATTATACGTTTTAATTTTGAAATGCAACTCTGTCTCGGCAAATTTTCCGAACTACCCAAATATCTCGTAGACATCTGTGACCGGTCGCAGACCTCTATTGAATACTCTTGAAAACTTAAATTTATAGTATCAAGCCGAAAATCACTGTAAAGTGCTCCACAGAGGCGAAGGATCATTATATGTTTTTGATTCCGAAATCGAACAGCGTTTTAGCACCTTTTCAGCGGTACCCAAATACGTCGCAGATATCTGCGACCGGTCGCAGTTATCTGCGACCTGTTTGAGTACTTTAGAACACTTTTGAAAAGTTTTAAAAATGATAGTATCAATCCGAAAATCGCTGTAAAGTGCTCCACTTGGTCCAAGGAGCATTATTTATTTTCTGTTTTGAAATCGAACAGCGTTTTAGCACCTTTTCAGCGGTACTCAAACAGGTCGCAGATATCTGCGACTGGTCGCAGTTATCTGCGACCAGTTTGAGTACTTTTGAATACTTTTGAAAAGTTTTAAAAATGATAGTATCAATCCGAAAATCGCTGTAAAGTGCTCCACTGGGTCCAAGGAGCATTATTTATTTTCTATATTGAAATCGAACAGCGTTTTAGCACCTTTTCAGCGGTACTCAAACAGGTCGCAGATATCTGCGACCGGTCGCAGTTATCTGCGACCAGTTTGAGTACTTTTGAATACTTTTGAGAAGCTTAAAAAATGATAGTATCAATCCGAAAATCGCTGTAAAGTGCTCCACTGGGTCCAAGGAGCATTATTTATTTTCTGTTTTGAAATCGAACAGCGTTTTAGCACCTTTTCAGCGGTACTCAAACAGGTTGCAGATATCTGCGACTGGTCGCAGTTATCTGCGACCAGTTTGAGTACTTTTGAATACTTTTGAAAAGTTTTAAAAATGATAGTATCAATCCGAAAATCGCTGTAAAGTGCTCCACTGGGTCCAAGGAGCATTATTTATTTTCTGTTTTGAAATCGAACAGCGTTTTAGCACCTTTTCAGCGGTACTCAAACAGGTCGCAGATATCTGCGACTGGTCGCAGTTATCTGCGACCAGTTTGACTACTTTTGATTACTTTTGAAAAGTTTTAAAAATGATAGTATCAATCCGAAAATCGCTGTAAAGTGCTCCACTGGGTCCAAGGAGCATTATTTATTTTCTATATTGAAATCGAACAGCGTTTTAGCACCTTTTCAGTGCAGGACCAAAAACAGGTCGCAGATATCTGCGACCGGTCGCAGTTATCTGCGACCAGTTCGAGTACCTTTGAATACTTTTGAAAAGTTTAAAAAATGATAGTATCAATCCGAAAATTGCTGTAAAGTGCTCCACTGTGTCCAAATAGCATTATTTATTTTCTGTTTTGAAATCGAACAGCGTTTTAGCACCTTTTCAGCGGTACTCAAACAGGTCGCAGATATCTGCGACCGGTCGCAGTTATCTGCGACCAGTTTGAGTACTTTTGAATACTATTGAAAAGTTTTAAAAATGATAGTATCAATCCGAAAATCGCTGTAAAGTGCTCCACTGGGTCCAAGGAGCATTATTTATTTTCTGTTTTGAAATCGAACAGCGTTTTAGCACCTTTTCAGCGGTACTCAAACAGGTCGCAGATATCTGCGACCAGTTTGAGTACTTTTGAATACGTTTAAAAACTTTAAAAAATGATAGTATCAATCCGAAAATCGCTGTAAAGTGCTCCACTGGGCCCAACTAGAATTATTTATTTTCTGTTTTGAAATCGAACAGCGTTTTAGCACCTTTTCAGCGGTACTCAAACAGGTCGCAGATATCTGCGACCGGTCGCAGTTATCTGCGACCAGTTTGAGTACTTTTGAATACTTTTGAAAAGTTTAAAAAATGATAGTATCAATCCGAAAATCGCTGTAAAGTGCTCCACTGTGTCCAAGGAGCGTTATTTATTTTCTGTTTTGAAATCGAACAGCGTTTTAGCACCTTTTCAGCGGTACTCAAACAGGTCGCAGATGTCTGCGACCGGTCGCAGTTATCTGCGACCAGTTTGAGTACTTTAGAATACTTTTGAAAAGTTTTAAAAATGATAGTATCAATCCGAAGATCGCTGTAAAGTGCTCCACTTGGTCCAAGGAGCATTATTTATTTTCTCTTTTGAAATCGAACAGCGTTTTAGCACCTTTTCAGCGGTACTCAAACAGGTCGCAGATATCTGCGACTGGTCGCAGTTATCTGCGACCAGTTTGAGTACTTTTGAATACTTTTGAGAAGCTCAAAAAATGATAGTATCAATCCGAAAATCGCTGTAAAGTGCTCCACTGGGTCCAAGGAGCATTATTTATTTTCTGTTTTGAAATCGAACAGCGTTTTAGCACCTTTTCATGCGGCACCCAAACAGGTCGCAGATATCTGCTACTGGTCGCAGTCACCCGCGACCAGTTTGAGTACTTTTGATTACTTTTGAAAAGTTTTAAAAATGATAGTATCAATCCGAAAATCGGCTAAAAAGTGCTCGACTGGGTCCAGGGAGCATTATTGATTTTCTTATTGAAATCGAACAGCGTTTTAGCACCTTTTCAGCGGTACTCAAACAGGTAGCAGATATCTGCGACCGGTCGCAGTTATCTGCGACCAGTTTGAGTACTTTTGAATACTTTTGAGAAGCTTAAAAAATGATAGTATCAATCCGAAAATCGCTGTAAAGTGCTCCACTGGGTCCAAGGAGCATTATTTATTTTCTGTTTTGAAATTGTACAGCGTTTTAGCAGTTTTTTAGCGGTATTAAAACAGGTCGCAGATTTCTGCGACCGGTCGCAGTTATCTGCGACCAGTTTGAGTACTTTCTGAATACTTTTGAAAAAGTTTTAAAAATGATAGTATCAATCCGAAAATCGCTGTAAAGTGCTCCACTAGGTCCAAGGAGCATTATTTATTTTCTGTTTTGAAATCGAACAGCGTTTTAACACCTTCCAGTGCAATAAAACAGGTCGCAGATATCTGCGACTGGTCGCAGTTATCTGCGACCAGTTTGAGTACTTTTGATTACTTTTGAAAAGTTTTAAAAATGATAGTATCAATCCGAAAATCGCTGTAAAGTGCTCCACTGGGTCCAAGGAGCATTATTTATTTTCTATTTTGAAATCGAACAGCGTTTTAGCACCTTTTCAGCGGTACTCAAACAGGTCGCAGATATCTGCGACCGATCGCAGTTATCTGCGACAAGTATTTTCATAAATACTTGTTAAAACGCTAATTTAGATTTTCGAAATTTTAACTGGAAAATGTTCAGCAGACTCAGTTGAGTACTTCAGTAATGTTTTAGATCCTAGCCTCCACTAGTTAAGGTGTTACGACGTTTTTGAAGTTTTTTGAAATATTTTGAACACTTTTGAACACTTTTGAACACATTTGAACATTTTTGAACATTTTTGAAGTTTTTTTAAAATGGAAGTATCGGTGTCCAAATCAACAAAAATGTTCCCTGGGGGTCGTTGAACATTATTTAGTTGAACATGTTGAAAAAAATTACGTTATGTAACTATGGTACGTCTTGAATACTAATTTGGTCGCAGTCAACTGCGACCAAAGTTAGTGAAGTACTTTTGAAAAACTAGTTATGAAATTTCGAAAAAACCAAAAGAAAAGTGCTCAACACTATCTTTTAAGCATCTTAAATTTTTTTTTCGATTTGACTACGCCCAGGCTTAAGCCTACGCCTAAGCCTAAGCCTACGCCTAAGCCTACGCCTTAGACTAAGCCTAAGCCTTAGACTAAGCCTACGCCTAAGCCTTAGACTAAGCCTAAGCTTACGCCTAAGCCTTAGACTAAGCCTAAGCCTTAGACTAAGCCTAAGCCTTAGACTAAGCCTAAGCCTTAGACTAAGCCTAAGCCTTAGACTAAGCCTAAGCCTAAGCCTAAGCCTAAGCCTTAGACTAAGCCTAAGCCTTAGACTAAGCCTAAGCCTTAGACTAAGCCTAAGCCTTAGACTAAGCCTAAGCCTTAGACTAAGCCTAAGCCTTAGACTAAGCCTAAGCCTTAGACTAAGCCTAAGCCTTAGACTAAGCCTAAGCCTTAGACTAAGCCTAAGCCTTAGACTAAGCCTAAGCCTTAGACTAAGCCTAAGCCTTAGACTAAGCCTAAGCCTTAGACTAAGCCTAAGCCTTAGACTAAGCCTAAGCCTTAGACTAAGCCTAAGCCTTAGACTAAGCCTAAGCCTTAGACTAAGCCTAAGCCTTAGACTAAGCCTAAGCCTTAGACTAAGCCTAAGCCTTAGACTAAGCCTAAGCCTTAGACTAAGCCTAAGCCTTAGACTAAGCCTAAGCCTTAGACTAAGCCTAAGCCTTAGACTAAGCCTAAGCCTTAGACTAAGCCTAAGCCTTAGACTAAGCCTAAGCCTTAGACTAAGCCTAAGCCTTAGACTAAGCCTAAGCCTTAGACTAAGCCTAAGCCTTAGACTAAGCCTAAGCCTTAGACTAAGCCTAAGCCTTAGACTAAGCCTAAGCCTTAGACTAAGCCTAAGCCTTAGACTAAGCCTAAGCCTTAGACTAAGCCTAAGCCTTAGCCTAAGCCTAAGCCTTAGACTAAGCCTAAGCCTTAGACTAAGCCTAAGCCTAGACTAAGCCTCAGCCTAAGCCTAAGCCTTAGACTAAGCCTAAGCCTTAGACTAAGCCTAAGCCTTAGACTAAGCCTAAGCCTTAGACTAAGCCTAAGCCTTAGACTAAGCCTAAGCCTTAGACTAAGCCTAAGCCTTAGACTAAGCCTAAGCCTTAGACTAAGCCTAAGCCTTAGACTAAGCCTAAGCCTTAGACTAAGCCTAAGCCTTAGACTAAGCCTAAGCCTTAGACTAAGCCTAAGCCTTAGACTAAGCCTAAGCCTTAGACTAAGCCTAAGCCTAGACTAAGCCTAAGCCTTAGACTAAGCCTAAGCCTTAGACTAAGCCTAAGCCTTAGACTAAGCCTAAGCCTTAGACTAAGCCTAAGCCTTAGACTAAGCCTAAGCCTTAGACTAAGCCTAAGCCTTAGACTAAGCCTAAGCCTTAGACTAAGCCTAAGCCTTAGACTAAGCCTAAGCCTTCGACTAAGCCTAAGCCTTAGACTAAGCCTAAGCCTTAGACTAAGCCTAAGCCTTAGACTAAGCCTAAGCCTTAGACTAAGCCTAAGCCTTAGACTAAGCCTAAGCCTTATACTAAGCCTAAGCCTTAGACTAAGCCTAAGCCTTAGACTAAGCCTAAGCCTTAGACTAAGCCTAAGCCTTAGACTAAGCCTAAGCCTTAGACTAAGCCTAAGCCTTAGACTAAGCCTAAGCCTTAGACTACGCCTAAGCCTTAGACTAAGCCTAAGCCTTAGACTAAGCCTAAGCCTTAGACTAAGCCTAAGCCTTAGACTAAGCCTAAGCCTACGCCTACGCCTAAGCCTACGCCTAAGCCTACGCCTAAGCCTAAGCCTACGCCTAAGCCTACGCCTAAGCCTAAGCCTACGCCTAAGCCTAAGCCTACGCCTAAGCCTACGCCTAAGCCTAAGCCTACGCCTAAGCCTAAGCCTACGCCTAAGCCTAAGCCTACGCCTAAGCCTAAGCCTACGCCTAAGCCTTAGACTAAGCCTAAGCCTTAGGCTAAGACTAAGCCTAAGCCTTAGGCTAAGCCTACGCCTAAACCTAAGCCTTAGACAAAGCCTACGCCTAAGCCTTAGACTAAGCCTACGCCTAAGCCTTAGACTAAGCCTACGCCTAAGCCTTAGACTAAGCCGGGGGTTGCCGCCCCCGGACCACCGCACTAAGCCGCTGCGCTGGCTCACTTCCACGGTTTTGGGTTCACAGTACTGGTGCTTCCTCGCCGGCGTTTGCCGGTGCAGTATTTCCGATACCCTAACCTAAGCTTCAAGCTTACCCTAAAACTGAGCCCAGTCTAAACCCAATTTCCAAACATCAAAATATCCATTTTTCGCTTGCATTCCCGATATCGGGAGCCATATCTTGTGACGCACAGTATTCGTCACACCCCATACATCGCCGTATAGCTCATTGCATTTTCTATATCATATCCAAATTTGAGCATAATCGGTCAATCCAATCCAAAGTTATGTCCAAAAAGGTCAAAAACCCAAAATCCATATTTCTGAAAAAAATCCGCCCCCTGAAATTGGGCCTTTCTCCTGAACCCCCTTGAAAAGCTAGAGCATGAAAAACTGGTCCATGGGGGGTTAGGAGGGGGGTGATGATCTTAAGCCGAGCTTTAGGAAAAAAATTTGCCAAAAAAACCTCTATACCCTAAAAAATCCAAATATAAAGAACAATAATTTAGCAACATCAATAGGTTATACCTGAAACGGGGCGACCCTGATCTCGAAGAGATCTCTTTTGGGGGTAAGAGATGATTGGGGGTCCAGAGACTATGGGGCTATACTGAAAAGATGGTGTGCCCCTTCTCTGATTTTCCCCCTCAGCCCAATCAGGGCCCAATATTCTGTGAATCAGCAAATACCGTAGTTCACACATTAAACGAGAGCGCTGAAATATGAGGCCTGTGAGTTACTAGGGAAGTATTCGTTTTAGAGCGTGCTGGTTCTCATGGTGTTCGTTGAGCAGAACCGCCTGCAGCATCGGCTTCGGAAACAGATACGTCAAGAGTTTAGGAATAACGTGTTTCGCTTTCGCCATCGTAAGTTCGTTTCACAGTCATGTACTTTCTAACTGTACAGTTTCCCTCTGCAGTTCCAGTTTGTATAATCAAGCCTTTGGTATTTGTATATTTCCATGCTCGTCTACTAAGAAGAATGCATCTTGCCATATCCGGTGGTGTCCATTATGACTTCGTTGGTGGTAATTATGGTATCGATCGCCATTTGGAGAATGAAAGTTTGTAGTTGTGGAGCAATCAATAACGTTGCATTCGTTACAAACGTGGACGCCAGGTTTTAGTGAGTACATTCAGCAATGCCGTTTTCCACAGAGATTCCTGCCATCTAGTTCTTTCGAGACACTTGGTAAGCTTTTCGTAATGGGCTGGTCAGCAATACATTGAACATTAGAGGCAACATGTGCATTCTGTGCAAGAAGTTTCATGACCGAGATATTTTCTGCGTGTGCAAGTTCGATGGTTTAATGCGATGCGGTAGTAATAGATACGTCCGTCAACAATCGAATACTGTAATCCTACGCGAGCGGTCTTGCCGCAAATCCTTCAAATCGTTTGTGAAAGATCTTCATATGATCACACTGCAGTCACTAACAATATACGTCCACTCCGGCAACACGTCATCAGCTCGTAAACTACACTGCAACTTTCAGTTCCGAAACCTAACCACATAATCCAACCCGCCCATTGACGCTACAACTAGATGGAACGGTGCTGCCAGCACGATCACAGTCGCATGTGACGCTCCAAATAGCCTCTACATTTGCAGAAAACATGACGCATTTCCAGACATCCCATGGGCGTCGCATAAGCAGTCCATCAGTGGCAAATACCGAGACAGTCGAGCTTGCTTTTCAGTACATAAGTACAAACCAATAACTACAAATGCGTCGGTGTAACGTATCTCCGCGGGACCTACATTGGGCGACCCTTCTTCGCTGGCCCTTGATGATATTGAGGGAACGACATATATGACAAAATCTCTTCATCATTCATCACCTAGGTCCAGCGTAGCCGTTGCGAAAATATACCAGCTAACGTTTTGCATTACAGGAACATCTGATCATACGAGCCTAATCCACCATACATAATCATAGGGGATGTCGAAACAACCTCCTGATAAGTTGGCTGACCCTCAGCACACCTCAAGCAGCTGAAGGCGCGAAACCCCTCTTCATGCCCACCAACCTTCGCCCCCCCCGGGAGGCCGCTTGCCGACCCTCCTCCCGAGCACCCGGCTATCTCCCTGAGCTCAGCCTTCGAGCATGTATGCTACTCAAAGGTCGCACGTAACTAAGCCTGTGTTAGCTATACTACTCTGAACATGCAAGGAAGCAGAATTTTCGTCATATGACTGAGCTGCACGCTGCGGCGGTAACGTACCAGCACCTTGTTCACTTGGATCAAATGTTGGCATATGAATTTTCGGTATCCGGAAAGACTACAGGGTGGGCCATAAGGCTGCTGAAGGTAACCGACTTGCTTGAGACACGAACGAAACGTGATACAAGCGCAAGTTTGTACCAAAAACACGACTCTGAATGTCCTCAATTGAGCACAATGTTGCCAAACTATGGAGATCTCAGGAATCCAGCGTGGTCCATGGGAGAAACTACAGGGTAGCAAGAGCCAATCTCAAAGCTTGATACGTATTTCGAGTAAATACGGTCTTGCCGATTTTGACAATAAAACCGGGTAGGAATAGAAAAATATTGGGTTCAAAGTTGAACATTAAGAGATTTTCCAGTGTTCTTGAGGACTCCAGGTGGACACTATTGCAGCAATTTTAAAATTATAAATTCGAAACCTATTACAGTTCAAGTAAAATGTGGCCCGGATCCACCAGTTTGCAGGTTCGAGCAAAAACTCGGTTCCAGGTGCCTAATTGTATCAAAAAGCACACATTGAGGGTTTTATGGATGATCTTTATCATTGTACAAACCAAAACTACAAATGAATCAGTGTAACGTAATTCCGTGGTAGCTACATTGGCCGACTCTTCTTCAGTGGCATCTAATGACATTAATTGAACTAGTTTGCCAATTAATGGTATAACGTCATTGAATCGTGTAACTTATATGGTGGTGAAGACAGTCTCGTCATCATGCACCGTCATTCAAGAACTGTTGGACCTAGGTACAACACAGCCATTTCGGAAATATACAGGCCAGCTAAGATTTTGTATTACTAAAACATCTTGTTACGCGAACCTGCTCTACTATATGCGCTTATTACGGTGTGTGGAACCCCCCTTGTTGCTAAGCGCTTATTCCCTCATAACTCCTGATAGGTCGGCTGATTCCTTCTGGATGCGCCGCAAGCGCCAAGCTTCATGGGTACCGAAGGCGGCGCATCCCCTCCCCCATCCCATCGGTTTTCCCCCGCTGAGAGGCCGAAGGCCGACCTTCTTCCCGAGGACCCGGCTAGCTCTGATTTCGAGCATGTATGCTATACACTCAACGATCGCATGTAACTAAGCCTGGGTTTACTATGGTTCTCTGTCGATGCAGGGAAAGAGAAATTTCGGCATATGATTGAGCTACATGTTGCGCCGTTGTGTGTATATACGTGCACCTTATATATACATGCACCTTATTCATTTCGATCAAAAAGTTTGGCATATGGAGTTTTCGGTGTGCAGAAAGACCAGAGGGTGCGCCACAGAGCAGCTAAAGGTAAATGACTTGCTTGAGACATGGACGAAACGTGATACAAACGCAAGTTTGTACCAAAAACAGGACTTCAAATGTCCTAAATTGAGCAGAATGTTGCCAAATTAGGGAGATTTCAGGAATCCAGCGTGGTCCATGGGAGAAACTACAGGGTAGCAAGAGCCAATCTCAAAGCTTGATACGTATTTCGAGTAAATACAGTGTTGCCGATTTTGACAATGAAACCGGGTAAGAATAAAAAATATTGGGCTCAAAGTTGAACGTTAAGAGATTTTCCAGTGTCCTTGAGGACTCCAGGTGGACGCTATTGCAGCAAGTTTAAAATTATAAATTCGAAACCTATTACAGTTCAAGTAAAATGTGGCCTGGATCCACCAGTTTGCAGTTTCGAGCAAAAACTCTGTTCCAGGTGCCTAATTGTATCAAAACGCACACATTGAGGGTTTTATGGATGATCTTTATCATTGTACAAACCAAAACTACAAATGAATCAGTGTAACGTAACTCCGTGGTAGCTACATTGGCCGACTCTTCTTCAGTGGCATCTAATGACATTAATTGAACTAGTTTGCCAATTAATGATATAACGTCATTGAATCGTGTAACTTATATGGTGGTGAAGACAGTCTCGTCATCATGCACCGTAATTCAAGAACTGTTGGACCTAGGTACAACACAGCCATTTCGGAAATATACAGGCCAGCTAAGATTTTATGTTACTGGAATATCTTGTTACGCGAACCTGCTCTACCATATGCGTTTATTACGGTGTGTGGAACCCCCCTTGTTGCTAAGCGCTTATTCCCTCATAACTCCTGATAGGTCGGCTGATTCCTTCTGGATGCGCCGCAAGCGCCAAGCTTCATGGGTACCGAAGGCGGCGCATCCCCTCCCCCATCCCATCGGTTTTCCCCCGCTGAGAGGCCGAAGGCCGACCTTCTTCCCGAGGACCCGGCTAGCTGTGATTTCGAGCATGTATGCTATACACTCAACGGTCGCATGTAACTAAGCCTGGGTTTACTATGGTTCTCTGTCGATGCAGGGAAAGAGAAATTTCGGCATATGATAGAGCTACAGGTTGCGCCGTGGCGTGTATATATGTGCACCTTATTCATTTGGATCAAAAAGCTTAGCATATAGAATTTTCGGTGTGCAGAAAGACCAGAGGGTGCGCCACAGAGCAGCTAAAGGTAAATGACTTGCTTGCGACACGAACGAAACGTGATACAAGCGCAAGTTTGTACCAAAAACAGGACTCCAAATGTCCTCAATTGAACACAATGTTGCCAAATTAGGGACATTTTAGGAATCCAGCGTGGCCCATGGCGGAAATTAGAGGGTAGCAAGACCCAATCTCAAAGCTTGATACGTATTTCGAGTAAATACGATCTTGCCGATTTTGACAATGAAACCGGGTAGGAATAGAAAAATATTGAGCTCAAAGTTGAACGTTAAGAGATTTTCCAGTGTCCTCGAGGACTCTAGGTGGACACTATTGCAGCAAGATTAAAATTACAAATTCGAAACCTATAGTCCAAGTCAGGGGGGGCGTCCCTAAAAATAGTGAGGGATGAGTATCATTTTAGTTTAGTTCTTGATCTTGATTTCTTGGGGGATGCAAACCCCTCATACTCCCAAAATCGCAGCTCATGGTCCAAATAAAAGGTTGCCCAGATCCACCAATTTGCAAGGTTAGAGCACTCGGTTTCCAAAGGCTAATTGTACCAGAAAATGCACATTTGGAAAATTAAGCGGTGATCCTTGTAATGGTGCTACTGCTGCGCCAGGTAAATAAAACTACGGGTCAGAGATTCTTAAATTATGCAAAGTGTATTCCGGACCTACTAACGTTCAAGTTTGGGAGGCAGTTCCTAAATTTGTCACGAAATTGGGTATTAGATTGCCTGTACGGTGCTGAGACCAACAGGCTTTTAGAACACCGTACGATTTGATTACGCTTCGCATATAAAAGTAGCTTCCTAAATTGGATTAATTTTGGAACATTTAGGAACTATCAGTAGTCTAAGAAGGCCCATGGCTTGAGAGAAACTAGATGGTGATTAGAATATAAGGAAACCATGGTATTATGATTGTTGGCAAAAATCGGGTTGAAATACCTATATTGGGCGACAAGTTGCGTTTCGGTGTCCATGTGATAGTATTCTGATATAACGATTCCATAACATCCGTAATTGGGACTGGATTTGTGTTGGATCACAAGCTCTATTTTAAAAGTATATTCCTTATGCTGTATACAGTATTACAGCACAGGTTGTATTATAAAAATATTTGAACTGAATGATTTTATTATCATTCAGTCTAAATTTTAAAATATTCCTGGATAAAATATATTTCACGAAAACACGTTCTAAGGGCGCCAAAAGCGTAATCACTTTGTTTTGCAAACATCTGGGGCATGGTATTTGAAACCCAAAACACTAAGCAAATGTTTAGTAGCTAAGCGGCAGGTTGCCTTACTTGCCAAGAAGCATCGTAGTATAATTTTTAAGAATTGTAAGATAAAAAACCAAGAGGATGTCTTTAATACTGAGTCCTGAAAAATGCAAAAATTTCGGCTTCTAGAAAGGTAGACTTTAATTTCAGTCCTTAAAAATTAGACTATAGAGTTTCTTGACGGCCAGTAGTTAGTAGCTGAGCGGCAAGGGGCTTTACTTACCAAGAAGCACCGTAGTCTAATTTTTAAGGACGGAAGTTACAGTCTATCTTTCTAGAAACCGAAGTTTTTGCATTTTTCAGGACTTAGTATTAGAAGCATTTTCTTACTATTTTTATCTTACAATTCTGGGCCACAATAATCGATTCAGATAAATAAACATTCGAAATGTGTACAGTTGGTGATTTGCATAGGTCAGAAGCGACCGCTGATCCTCTGATGACATTTGGTTACAGAAAGCTAGCAGCTTTGCAATCGTTTCATAAGTCAGACTCAAAATATCTGATTGAAATCTACTATCCGCTTCGAGAATACAGTGCCTGATTTTTGGTTTTCCCGGCAGGCATGTATATGGCTGTTGGCCCTGCGAGAAGCCACAGCCTCGGTTGCTTCAGGACCCCAGTACCAAGCTCGACAAATCATTTATATACCAATGTCTATAAATGGTACATAGTCCAAAGAATTACTGGGAAATCTTGAGTCGACAAGACTGTAACTGGAAATTGTTAACTTGAATTTCTTTAGAACCCTGCTCAAATATTTTCACAATATTCTAGCCTATCTTGTTTGGGTCGGAAAAAACAATCCTAATCAAGTCAACATTGGCAGGCAAATATTTGAAATTTAAGAAACGGTCCAAATTTTAGCTGTTTAGAGGTTTAGGAATTCAACGATAATAAGTATTAGTTGACGGGTTTGTTAAATAAGTTCTATTCTGAAATAAGTCTTTCAATTGGCCAAAAACGATGTGCAAATTAACCTAAGGAACCAATATCTTCGAATTATAGGCTGAACAGAGGACATCTGAGAGGCCGTTTCAGGCATTCGGTGTAGACGCTGCGAGTACGAAGTTTTATTATATCTCTTCAACGCTTATTTTAGCTTTTTCTAGCTTTGGGACATTATGAATCCTATTCTCAAAATGTTTGATTTTCTAAAAATCTCTGGTGGTATATTCGATATCTTAAGCCTACGACGATACGGCAGGGACTTCAGTTTTCGAAATCCAGTTACAATTGTTTTATTATAGATATTTATTGCAAATAGTGTTATATAGATTGCTAAATCCGCTGCAGAGTGGAAATTTGACTTCTAAAGACCTCTGAAGTACGTCTGAACATCAAAAAATCATGACTGGAAGTCGGAATTTGTTATACCCTGATTTATCAGTGCATGCATTTTTAATGTCTACAACAGGGCTAGCTGCTTTACTGAAAACATATAATCACCAGTAATACAAAAATCGGTTTCAGCATGCAATAGTGATTTTTAATGGGCTCAGTACAAAGAACAACAGAGGACTGATTGAGAACCCCGGCTATTAGTATAAAATGTATAATATATATATTTCTGTAACACGATATATATTTCTGTCATTTTAGCTCAGGCTAGCTAAAACCTTGACTAGCTCTTGTAAT
>JASANE010014089.1:0-10934 GCA_030248225.1 Trileptium ribeirensis
GTTATCGAGCGTAGGATGTGAATGTGTTATGAATGACACGGAATTTTCATAGGCTCACTACAATGTCAGCCACCTAATGCAAATGTCAAGACGTAGTTTGTAAAGTATTTATTCTTTTTACATCTATAAACGTACATAGTAAAAGATGCTTATCAGAAATTGTATATTTTGGGTAAAAACAGGAGTCCATCAGATAATGTCTGTCTGTTTATTTTTTATTGTGATTATTCAGTGTTATTGTTGGATCATATCCGCTTGAACCGATAAGCTATATGAGTTATAAAATTAATTATCTTTACTTAGTATATTACTAATTTTACGATATTTTAACTAGATTAGGAAATAATTTATTGTGAAATATAGCCAAGTTTTTTTATTTCACGGCGAAAGCGAAAGATATGTATCAACGTGTTATTATTAAATGGCTTTGGTTTTTTCTATTTGCCGGTCGTAATCCTCGTTCCTTTTTAATCATTACTTTGAGGAATATTCACACGTTCAAACTATTGGCTCAAAATTTGAAAGAATTTTTGTAGGATTTGAATACATTAAAGAGTGTATATTAGCTCAGGGATGGGTACCTCGATGTAACGTATACCGCCCGTAAATGTGTGTTTGTGTTATTAACGAGGATTCGCCCCACTTCATGTTTATTCTATTGTGACGGTCGCTGTTATTTCATTTATTAAAACTTTTCGTTGTGTAATTTTTCTCTGAGGTGGTCACAGCACTTTCAAGTTTTCCTTAGATGTTTGTCATCGATATTCGCGGCATGAGGCAAATGTTATACATACTTTTATAGAGCTTACTACCGAAGTGACTCGTGACAATGGCTATATAGATGCTCCTACAATGTCCTTGATGCCAAAACCAACGCATTGCTGCAGTGACTTGCGTAGTCTGGGCCGTCATCCTGCACCCAGGTTAATTCTTGCATCGCGCCACGTTGCGCGAACAGAGTTCTGTCGTCGACCATTAATTTTTGTTCTATATACTTCGCTAAACATTCAACAACGGACAACAAAATACTCAGCATGTGCGTATTCACACAAGCGGCTCCTATCATAAGATTAATACGTTATAAAAGACAGTGCACGAACATCAGGTGTAAATTTAATTTCAACAAAGTACATTTCCCAATAAAAATGTATCTTTTACAGTGGCTAAAACTCCAGTAGCGTGTTCAAGCTTTGGAGGGGGTAAGGTGGTAGACTCCAGTAGCCGACAGAGCGATCTGCTGTGGAGCCTGACTATAGATGGCGAAGTAGCGCTTCCCACACTGCCCACCTTTCTAGGCTACCGACCTCACCGCTGAGGGTACTAAACTAGCCCCTCTCTCGCGCGGAAAATTTTTAACAAAAATTGTCAACTTTTTCGGGACTCTCTTAAGCACCTTCCCTAGAGCTACGTCCCCAACCCCTCTAAAACCTCGGAATAAAGCATGTGTGTTCTGACCAACTTGGTAAGAAGAAAAAGAATTTCATATCAGTTGATATTTGTACATTGCAAACAACACCAGTGACAGATGAAACCACATTCGCAATGTAATAGACTGCTCCGTGATTTATAAATGCAGTGTATTGCATTTGTTGACAGTAAAAGTCATGAGCCAAATATCCGACCAGCTCGAAATACTGTTTGATCCTATTTTGAGAATGACATTCCATAGTTACGAGCTCTTAGAAACAACGCATGTGTCATAATTTAACCGACCATATGATTCACAGTTTGCAAGTGTAACGTTATTCAGTTTCAAAACAATGTAAGATTTTCTGTTACAATAAAATACTTGGCCCATTTCACTTTTAGGGGCCTAACATTATAACGTTTGAAAAAAGAACAGCAATACAATACTTGCTCGTGTTTAATGTTAAAGGCGCCACATTACACTTCTGTTTCGAAAATCGATAATGTAGCCAGTCCAAGCTTAGCTCTAAAACTTCTGAAATGTCCGCTTGACTTGTAATAAAACCCATGTCAACCATATACACATTAGCTCTTATAATGTCCATGTATACTATTTTACCGAGGTCAAGTCATCCTTCCGTCACGCGCATTAGTCCGTTTTCTAAATCACACAACATGAGTGGTTTAAAATTTTCCATTTCTAGTATTGAACAGTGTACGTTTTTGGTAATAATTTTGGACGGAATTCAATACCACTTCAAAAGATATTATCGTTTGGAAACGGCGAAAAACGTAACGAAAGCTCAACTTGTGACATCTCAACATTTGAGTTAGCGGTGAGCAACATTGTTTTGAAATTTCTCCCGGTGAAAAACGCTCAATGCTATCAATTATACCTATACTGTGGTGCCAGAACCACAACAGTAATATACATGATAAAGTAGTCTTTAAATTGTTCAAGCACAAATGACAATATCTAAGGCTGCATAAACGA
Organism: Trileptium ribeirensis; assembly: GCA_030248225.1. Classification (NCBI taxonomy): domain Eukaryota; kingdom Metazoa; phylum Nematoda; class Enoplea; order Enoplida; family Thoracostomopsidae; genus Trileptium; species Trileptium ribeirensis. The sequence continues at coordinate 2,402 of JASANE010014089.1, forward strand.
TAATGTAGTGTCGTACCTATTTTGCACATATTGCCCTTATATGTACTTTTTATATTCAGCTAGTAACACTTATGATTTTTTAAAACCATGATTGATCAATAGTTATCTAGCTTGGAAACATAATTGTACCTAAAATTCCTTGCAAAAAAATTGAATAAGTTATTAATTAAAAATACTACTTATTAAAATCCGAATTGTCTTCCAAATATGTTTTGAATAACGAGAAATTTGTAACTGTTCTGTCATTATATTCATGCAGTAAGTTCACCTTGTAACACAGCTTATATAGTTAAAGCCGCCCTTCAAAACGACTTAACGCACGTTTAGCCAAATTAGCTGTAAAGTGCGTTAAGTGATTTGTAGGCACGGTTGTGACGAGTTCAGACGAGTGCGTCAGCACGAGTTTGAAAGAGTCAAACAACACAACCGTGCGTACAAATCACTTGACGCACGCCTGGCTGTGCTACAACTGTTACCTGTGCAGTTGTTCGGACAATGTATCCTACACCAAACTATAGCTGGGAATGAATATATTTCGTTTAAGTCCTCGTTTTATACGACGGAAGTTGCAGTGGAGGTAAACTAAAAGTAATAAAATACATGTAAAAGCTATTACAATTAATACATTAGCTTATTAAACAAACGCGGTTGTGTTACCTCAATTTGACAGTTGGAGCATCGGGACTAGCCGACGATTCCACTGAAAGTTCCTTTGATTGATGCAAAATTTCCCCTTCAAGTCCGAATAGCAATAGTCGAATATAATACGAGTCACCTGGGCGAATGTTTTCCAGCTTGTACCCGGATTCGATCGGTGGCACACGGATTTCGTGTTTCTGAACACCAATAATGGGAAAACGTTTTCGGCGAACAGTACTACAGAACATGACTCTCATCCTTTTTTCTACATATAACGCTTTATGACAATTGTTTTGGTCCGTTTACACATCATATGTAATACCCGCTGAGAGATTCGGAGTTATGGGTATCTGCGCTGTGGAATCATAGAAAACGTATCTAAGATCAAGTAGACATGGCTGAATTTGAAAGTCTTTTTGGAATATTTTTCTCGATCACTTAGTAATACTGGCATAACTTGTCAAAACTGAGATTGTTAACTTATACAGGGAAAAATCACAAACCTATTACAATGACTGTTTGATGATGATTATTATTTGCAAACAAAATAAAATTTTGGCTTAGGAATGTAATTTTTAAATAACCTTTTTGAATTGATCAATCAATAAAAGGGGGTAAAGGCTATAAATTGCATCGCTTTGAGGCAAACCAATTATTTGCTCACATAAATTTTCAAAATTACTTCGCTATATACTCATAATTCTATACGCAACTTGTAGCTATATCATGAAATTGTTTTGATGAAATTTTAAGGACGCATCTAGATTTCGGATGAATATACTCTAACTTCCATGATAATGTTCCTAAAATGTTTGGAAGTATTTTAGACACCGCTCCGTTTTTGCAGTCAGTCCTTCTCAGAAACACTATACTTTACACAAATCTTGCTGGCACTATTGTCTATGCAATGCATTTTATGAAGACTTCAGTTGAGCCAAACTTCCAAGGCTGAGCAATAGTATGATTCAAAGCGAACATGTTACAAAATCGCAGCTTTGTCTTCTTTGTTGCTATCTCCTTTGGTTTCTTGTAAAGTCGAAAATCCACTTTAATATTTTGATCCATGAATTGATGTGTATTTCCAAGTGTTGAACAAATTTTAGGGCAGCTTCGGTAGTCTAAGTTTGGATCGTTAGGGTGCAAGTGTCGTACGTTAGCCAGTAAGCCATAAAAAGTTGTCATTCAGTTTTCAAGGAACTTCGCAAAGCGAAAGTACAATATCGATCGTTCAATACAGCTGTAATGTCTCTCGATGTACGGCCGTTCCAGTTGGATCAGATGTGCTTAGAAGGGTTTGTTGATCGCTAAGATAAATTTTGATTAATTCGCATTTGGAGCACTTGGTGTGAAATTCTAACGTGAAAGTTGAAAATTTACATCGTTTATCCGACACAATATTTCGTAGAAGCAAAGTGGTATATGAAAAGCGTTGAATTTTCAGACCCAAAAACAAACTGAGCATTTCGTTAAATTATGTATTTCACACAATAACACACTAGTGTGTAGCGATAGGTAATTATAAATTATTCAGTACTGAATAAGAAGAAAATGCTAAAAAACTGAAGAATTTTCAGCTTTGACATGTCAATTTCACACCAAGTATTATGCACTGCAAATGGTGCGTGACTCAGAACTTTGTGAAAATGTAGACGCATCTCGGTCGGCAAACTCCCAATTACCGTTAAAACGTAGTAGTGTTCTGTGGCAAACATATTGCACTCCAATCGTGCCACCTACTTCATCTGGCTACACGCTGGGTTAGATGCGGCGCTGATGATCTAAATATAATCGTGTTAAATTTGGGTACCGCACAAAAGTGTATGTTCTATATTACATAGAGTTATCGGCTTTTCCTAAACAGGAAAAAGTTCGAGTTTGTAGGTAAGTTGCTTTCGAATTATGACAACACATTTATCCAGTTGTCACATAGCTATGCATGTTTATCCTTAGCTATCTTTTTTGACCTTAATAAATTCCGCTTAATGGTTCAAAAACCCTTTCGGAAGTCAGAAATACCATCTATTGCCCACCAACGTTTCGTGATGAAGCGTCTCCGTTTTTTCGTCACAGAAACTGGGGTTATTCCGTCTCAACCCTACGTTACTGTCAGACGACATTGGTCCATGCTCATTACATTTGGATTAACAACAAAAGTGTTTAATTGTGATCATGGCTCAAGCTTAGGATTTCTCACTGAGCCGTGGGGTTTGAGGATGCGAGTTAGTTTGTTTCTGTAGTTCTTGAAATTCTGGGGCCAGTACCAGTAGATAATACGTATAGACATCTATAGCCTAAGCTCCAAACCGAAACGGTGATCATTGCTGCAGCGGTGATATGGTTGAGTTCTGGGTATGCCAATGTTGAGTACCGTCCGCTATTTCTACATCAGGTGGCTGGCTTCTTGTTTTTGACACATTGAGGTGTAAATTTACTAATTACATACACTTCCCGTAGTTTCATAGTCTACTCGGGGGCTCTGTTCCCGCATGGCACACCGGTGTCATTTCGAATTCAGAGGCACTATTTTGCTACAGTAAACTGATTCTGTATAGGGTTATAACCACTGTATCATTGTTTGCTGTTAACAAATTCTTTGAGGTTTCTCCATGTAATTGCCAAACGGAGTATGGTCAACAGGTCGTACAGTTGGGATTTCGCCGACTGAGACAACTCTGCATATAAATGCGCTTCCATTACAAAATTTAATACACTTTTGTACCAAATTCTGGACACCTATTTACAACGTTCTTCGTTTTATGTGATTACGTTCTTTTGCAGATAAGTAAGGCGTCGCGTAAAAAATTGTAAGTTAGTGCATATGTTAATAAAAATCACACTGTCTTACATAGGGATTTGTGTGTTTTATACATCGATTGCAGCATTCTGATCTTAAATTATATTCCAAAACTGACGTTGTACTTAAGCAAGGCCACTATTATATGTTTTTGTTTGTTTTAGTTTTACTGAATACATTAAGGTTCAATTTTCACCGTAGTATTGATTAGCCGATATGAGCGCCTCGGCATATCTAAATCTCTATTGCGACTGTGGACTATGTTAAGTCATAAATCCAATGTTAAATTAGGCTTACTGCGACAACATAGCAATGAAAATGCCAATATAAGCAGAAATGTGTCGCTGATTAATCTCGATAGATGGCGAAAAAAGCCAAATTCAAATTGAATACAACACTTACGCTTGGTTCCATCTCGCTACTCCACAAAAGACAGTAATGTGACACCTGATCGGCAATCGCCCTTGGAAGTGCAGGCCATTCCAATGCTAGAGTAGTGCCTGTATTGTCAGCGACTTTCACGGGAATCGATTCGCTAGCACCATCTTGTAATACCACTGATGCATCGTAGCCCCAACCAGATAGCTTAAAATACCTAAAACAACTATAAATAATGTTAGAATTAGTTTTAACAGAACAAAAATTGTGTGGATTTATAGTTGCGTGGAACTATATGAGGTCTAAACGACTGCTACGATTACAAAGCTTCTCCACAATTAATAGTCAACAGATTGATTTCTTAGTAATGACGAATTACAAAATTTCATGGAACACAATCACTGCTGCGTCTCTAGTTTTGTATGTTCTCTGTCAATATCTGTTTCACGCTACTGCGTTACAACTTATGATACGCCGTTTTTGAGTTTGGGTATGGAATCGCTTATTGCCGTCACGACAGACTTCAATCCGTGATCTGAATTTGATTACAAATCATTTAACAGCAACAAGAATGCTAACTTGCCTGTCAATGGAATGACTGGTATAGATTTCGAGACTTTCCGAAAAGTCAGAATGCTCGTAAATAGCTTGTGCACTAAGCGATTGAATTTCAACTCGATATATCCTGCAACATTAAATGTATGAAGTTAAAGGTTTTAAGGAGTGTTAACACGCCCAAACTTTTTGCTTAAATTTTGAGGTAAAAATTTTATGAAATTTTGATCAAAATTTGAAAGCGATTTTTAATGGAAAATAGCAGCGTATAAAAATATGAGCTCAAACTTTTTAGGTAATGCATCTCGTTTATGATTGGCTAAAGGCATATCTTTGAAAAGTTTAACAGTGTTCACACGTTCAAACTTATCAAAAACGCAAAAAGATGCTTTCAAATTTTGATCAAAATTTGAGCAAAAAGTTTGAGCGTGTGAACACACCTTTATTGAACTACAGTTTCAAACTATCCGTCTTGGAAATTTGAAGTGATATAAATGTGCCATTTGGCAGAACCTAGTGTGAGGCGAAGCAGCGATACAAAACAGTGTTTAGTGTCAAATTTGGAGCTTAATTTGAACTGAACATAGCGTGGCTATTTGGAGCAGCACGATTGGCATCGTGAGCAACATTCAAAGCGGTCTCGATCAAACATGCGATGAAATCATGGTCCAGGGTTTGTATCAATACCGTCGATGAAGCTGATATTTGGAAGTTTTAAAAAAGTCTGAGCAAATTTATGATTAACAATTTTAGCTTGAGCAACACAAAACTAGAATCCATTAAAAACCATAATCTCTGGTGCTACACATCTGCTAGAATTCTATAATATATCATTAACTCAAGTAACTTACTAATTTGGCGTAAAAGTGAATTTCATTTGTTTAACTTTTCAACGTTGTAAATTAAAATGTTGTCATTGTTGATATGTAAGCTCAAACTATTTGTTACTTGTTGGGCATGGCAGGTACTGTTGTCCGTCGGTATACGGGACTCACGATTGAGTCAAGTGAAGTTCCATTAACGCGAATCTGAAACTATCGCACAATACAATGCCATTTAATTCGATAAGACAATGCTGCTACAGTTTAAGCCTGAACAGGATCATTATTACACTGTGAGCACAATAAAATAATTATTGCTGGTTAATAAAATTACGTAATTTTGTAATCAATAAGCAACCATAAATAGCGTAACTTAACGGCTCAGATGACGAAAAATAATAGTAATAGGAGACTAAAACATGGGTCCTTATGTTTTCGGGGTTGATGGAGAGGAGACCAATGAATCAAACTAATTGTATTTAAGTGATATTCATCAAACAAAGCAATTGCATACAAAGCGAAACAAACTTGAAATCACAGTTTTTAAATTAAATTTGTGATATGACTTCAAAGGAATAACCATATATGGCGCTATGGTTTTCAATATTTGCTGGAAATGACTATAACGTTGTACTTGTAGCTTACTGTTGCTGTTTAGTAAATTCTGGTAATCTCGACACTTCTAAATTTCGATACCCTTTGTATATGACTAGAATCAGGGTAATCTCGACACTTGATTGGTGTAAATTTGACACTACTTATGGCAAAAAGCCACGCATTATACTTGCGCAAAAACAAGCGAAAAAACAAAAGAGCTTGAGAAATGTCGAAACAATTGCCAAATGAGTAAATTGAGGTAAACAATCTAAAATAGCAATGAGTTTAATTCAGCCCAGTTTCCCGATGACTTTTGGAACACAACATCTACAAATGAAAAGTCCCCTAGTATTCTTTACGCAACACTCGTGGGCCCATTCTAAACACTGAAACCAGCTCTGTCCAAATGCATCGTAAGTCCAGTTTTGGCCACATCCTGCACAGAACCACACTCTGCGGTTGTCTCGTCGCCGTTTGTTGGTTGCTAACGAAGTGTGTTTATATTGTCCCTTCTCTTGTGTAAGATAGTTATTTAATAGCTTTATAAATGCATTTATACGTTAAAATTGGGATTTCATAACTTTCAGGCTGCAAATAGCATCTTACAGCAGAAGAATTACGTTTCGTTTTTTCAATACGATTAAATTAATCAAACCGATCAACAAGTTATTGGGCGTTGTTAGTACGTCATAATTCAGTAAAACTACAGTCACTAAATGGTTTCATACTTAAACTTTAATATCTATAAAATTGGAATGATTATCCATACTTCCATATTGCTATTAATATTTGTATAAATCCGAAAAATTTATCAGCCGCTTCGCGTTACGGCAACATGTTAAACGAACAGGGAAAACAGAGTGCTATATTAGCTTCACTAATATATTCAGATTTTTAAAAAAATCTGGCGGATTGACTAACATAACCGCTTCGCGTTACGGCAACATTTACTATTGTTAAACGAACAGGGAAAACAGAGCGCTATATATATTAGCTTCACTGATATATTCAGATTTTAAAAAAAATCTGGCCGATTGACTAACATAACCGCTTCGCGTTACGGCAACATGTTACAATTGTTAAACGAACAAGGAAAACAGAGTGCCATATTAGCTTCACTGATATATTCAGATTTTAAAAAAAATCTGGCGGATTGACTAACATAACCGCTTCGCGTTACGGCAACATGTTACTATAATTGTTAAACGAACAGGGAAAACAGAGCGCTATATTAGCTTCACTGATATATTCAGATTTTAAAAAATAACTGGCCGATTGACTAACATAATAAAAAACTAAGGCTTACAAAAACAGCTTATCGATCCATGAAATTTCTCATTGAAAATAGCCTCCAGAAATTCCAGCGCTTGCTTCATACCTTCCTGGATCCTACTGTTTAAGTTTGTGTCGCAGATTTTTATTAGGCTTTTCTAAAAATTCGGCGACTATATAAGATTTACGCGCCTTGTACCCCTTTTTCTGATGGGTTTAACTGTTTAATCCTAGCCATAGTATAAAAGCGATAAAGCTAGAATAAGCATAAATCATCTTTAAATTAGGACTGTCCAGAATACCCCAAACTGTCGGTTTTACCTGAAAAACTGTCGAGAATACCCTAATTTGAAGAAATTTTAAAGCCTTGCCGTTTGGTAATGTCGTGGCATACACACTAATGGTCATAATAGTTACGGCAATTGCTACAGTAGACAATACGCTTTATTTTTGAACCAAACTTGCCGATCGGAAGTAAATGTTGCGCTCAGCACTGCGGATTTACTCGGCCTGCCTTAACAACTATGAATCGCATAAATATGGAAACACACAAGTTAGCTTGGGTAAACTGCCAATATATGAAAAACCGCCAAACCAATAGCTGTGAAAAAACGCGGTGAAGAAGCTCTGTGTAAAGTTTAAACACAATATTTCGATTTTTCATGGTGCACGTGTTGTCGTTTCCGCAAAGTGTCGACATTACCCGAATTTGCTATATAAGTTATTTTAGCGTTCAAAATAGACTCAGGCAGTTTGAAGCCTGACAATAGTCATTGACCGCAAACTTGGCTATCGCCCCGTTTACTATCGCCGACCATATTACTAGTACCAAGAGTGCATTAGAGAAGGGTATGTCTCTTCCCAGTACTCATATGTTAGTGATGATACAGGCGTTTTCAGCCTAACCTCCCATCATTTTTGGAGGAGCGTGGGGTTGCCTCGTCATGTGCAGACCCCATCACGTTTGGGGTCGCTCATACCCCATCATTTTGTGGAAGGGAGGTTGGGTGTACGGCACACCTCCAGTTTTGAGGGGGTCGGCTATGCGGAAAATATAGAAATATGTACTTAAATAGATGTTGAAAATCTCAACAAAATCCTGACCCGCCCCTGTTGAAAAATTTTAGCAAATCCGCCCCCCCCCCCAGAAATTTCAAGATATGCCACTGTATTCAAATATGTAAAAGTAAACTTAATTATGGGAACTAGTGTTTACAGCAGTCTGTGCAGTTGGAATTGCAATATTCACGGTAATTACTTCGGAGCGGTTTAAAGTCTTGTGGAACAGAGTTAAAAACCGGAAACGGTGCTAACAGCTCAAACAGAACAGTCAGTACGATCAGCCCATAGTTAGACCAGTTTTAACAAAATATATGAAGTCGAATTAGCTGGCCTGCTGCACAAATGGTGACCCAGCTCCAAATTCTGGTTCTAAGAAGACCGGATCTTTGAAATATAATTATTGCGACAAGCGTTC
>JASANE010014093.1:0-19190 GCA_030248225.1 Trileptium ribeirensis
GATAGGGGTGCGGCAACGAATGTAGCACAAGAATCCAAGTACTATTGTGTCCTAAGGTTACGACCTACATCGCACAAAAAGAGATGAGCCAAAAGAAAAATTCAGCAAACTCAAAAACTTGCAAAGTCGTATAAGATAAATCAGGAAAGTGTTCGGTGTAACCACTGTACTCACTGTTAGTAATAAACATAGTAATGAATTACAATATAATTAATACCCTTTTAAGTAATAACGGTTAACTTTAATAAAGGTTTAAAATAATAAAATATTAATAATGTAATAATTAATACTGCCACAAAACATAAGAAATCTAGAGCAATGGAAAACGCAATAGAAAGGAAAAAATATATACATTCAAAACATCACAAAACACGTCGTAACGTCGTAGTAGTCGTCGAATAATACTTATCAACTGCCCCAATAGATGCTAGCGCATGCGCAAAATCTCTAGAAAAGCCAGCCGTCTACACCACAGTAAAATAAGTAGCTAACTAAATTTATTTAATAATAATTATTAAATTATTTACTTAGTATATAATTTCGAACAAATTTGGGGAAGTTTTAAAGTTGAAAATAGGGGTCTTAGTGGATATCCCATAGGAGTTAGGTAGTTTTCAGGGTAGGAATAAATGGTGAGAACCCCCTGAGATAATTTAAAGAACCTTTATCATCATAGGAAATTAGAAAAATCAAATATTAACGTATTTAATTTTGGAAAGAAAATGATGAAAGTTAAGGGACACCGAAGGTTAAGAAAAATAGGATTGTGGGACGATTAGAGGGTTCTTACTTGGGGAAAAGACGAAAGGTGGTCCAATAGTAGGGTAGAAGTTGTCCCCGCTTAACGAGACCCGAATATATTTATAATTTTAGTAATGAAGTGAAAAAGTTGATTTTTAGGTAAAACTGAGTATAATGTCATGGTATAGAGGTAATGTATCGCCAGATAGGAGTAAGCAAGTAGCCCACCCAAGTGGAATTAGGGGTCGCCTTACCGATAAGGAAATATAATATACCACATCGAGAGGAATTAAGAAATTCAAGAGAATTGTTTTATTTAAACCAAAAGTAAGGGAATTTTGTAAATTCCAGTCCTTGTTTAGGAAGTAATAATCCCCGAAACAGGAATAAAATGGGGTGGTTACCCAAGGTGCGGCCGCGTGCCATTCCACTTGGGAAGCATAACCACCACCCCCTTTTGGAAAAATGTGATAAATCTGGGTGTTTGGTTGAAAATATTGAATATTATCAGATTTTAGTTTCAAATTAGTATTTTTGGAAATATAGGAACCATATAGCCCCAAATAAGGAAAATTATGAATCCATATATATACTCAAAATATTAGAAAATGTCCAATCAAGTGAGGTTTAAGAGTCGCCCCTCTGGGAAGTCGGCCGAGTTCCATTATTTTAATATCAATTCGTTATAATATTAATGTTTCAATATTAATAACGCTCCTCCCGAATAACACAGATTCCGTAAGGCAATAATTAACTTACTCGGCTGCCTTTTTGTATAACCGACGTTACCGTGAAAGTCCGGAAAAGTGCGGTATTGTGCAGTTTAGAAGACGTGATGCCCCATTTTAATCCATGGACTTTAGACTCCTATATATACAGATTATGTACTTGTTGAACGAGTCAAGTACTTAACTATGTATTTGGACTCGTAATTGAGTTTCAGACATCATATGAACTGTGTGGTAGGAAAAAACACGCGCTATCGTGGCTTGCAGAAGTTTCATTGGCAAAACATGGGGCCATGATTATATGGCTGTACAATGACACCTTTTTGCAAAGGGTGGGCTATTGAGCGGTAGTTTGGCACTCCTTGGGTTGGGGGGAAAAATCAGGGAATCGTCGTACAGCGATGATTTTGGTACCATTCGACTCAGCTCGACGAGATGAGTTCAACAGTACCATGACCATATTCCAACAACTTTGAAATTTTTCAAATTTTGCCCTCAGTACTAAGGGGGACCCTGTACGTTGAAAAATCGAGAAAAATTTTTTATGAGCAAAATAGACATAAGTAGCATAGATACACGCAGAATGACGAGACAAATTCAACCGTGCCTTATTTATCATGATATTTTCACTATTTAGCTAGTTATGGCTGAAAAACCATTTTCGAACTACTGAGCTCCACGAGACGACGTCAACGATATGAAATGTTACCATATTCAAAAGATATATTTCTTAACTTTCAGGCTAATTTCAATAATATATTAACTAATCACATTAAATATAGTAATGGCTGCCCGCGGACGCCCAACAAATAACAGATTTAACATTATTAACCCTATTAGAGGCCATGTATCTAGCGGCTCGAAGCGACTTAGGCCGAGGAGACAATTATGAATGGCGATGCAAAGCATGTCGCCACAAGTACTCTATACGCCATAACTCATTCTTTGCCGGCCAACACATCTCCTTGTTCACTGCACTTTTGGTAATATTTGCCTACATCGACAATTTGCCCACTGAATGGATTATGCAGCAGACTAACATTGCATCAGACACAGCAACGAATTAGTATAACTACTATCGTGACATTGCTGTGGCCTACGATAATCAACACTGCCAAAATACTGTACTATGAGGGCCAGGCTTTGATGTTGAGGTGGACGAATCCATGTTCCTTTCGGCAAAAATATAACCGCGGCATGCCCAGAAGGAAACATGGATGGGTCGTCGGCATGATCGAGCGTCAAACCGGCAGCTGCCTTTTGTTTTCGGTTGCTAATCGTACCGCTGCGACCATCATACCTCTTATCCAGCAACATATACGGACAGTTACCAAACTTATGTCCAAGGTCTCCGCCGCTTACCCCATCCGCAGCCATATCTTCATGCAACGGTCAAACATCACAACCGCTAGTTCGTTAACCCAGACAACGTCCATGCCCACACCCAGAACATCGATGGCCTCTGGGGAACCCTTAAGAACTTCATGAGGCGTCGACAGGGCATACCCGACACATTGTTCCACCGTACTTTGATCGAGTTTCAGTGGCGCTGCCGTTTCTCCCACAACATCCTCGGAGCTGTAGTGGGCCAAATTCGCGATCAACATCCTTTTTAATTGTAAGTTGTTATAATTTACGTTGCAATATAAATGTTAGACTAAGCCTAAGCCTTAGACTAAGCCTAAGTCATAGACTAAGCCTGAGCCTCAGACTAAGCCTAAGCCGGGGGCTCCGCCCCCCGGACCCCCGTACTAAGCTGTTCTCCCACTAAACCTAATCACGATATGACCAATGCCAAAAATCCATCCATTTAAACGCATAAGAATTTCATTTAAAAATATCAGTTTTCGCTTGCATTGCCAGTATCGGGCTCCATATGTCGTTACCCTGACTACCTACGGATTCGTACCATACACCGTTCGATAGCGCATGGGATCTTCTATTTCATGTCCAAACTTGAGCAAAATCGGTCAATCCAATGAAAAGTTATGGTAAAAAATGTAAAAAAACCCAAAATCCACGTTTTTAAAAAAATTTCGACCCCTGAAATTAGGGCCCCTTGCTGAAGCCCCCTTAAGAGATAGAGCCCTGAAACCTTCTCCGTTGGAAAGAGCGGAAAAAATTACCCCCCGGCGGGTTAGGCTGGAAGAATCTTAAAAAAATTGCCAGAAAAGCCTCCATATCCCCCAAAAAAATCCGAAAATAAAAGAATGTTGAATCAGCATATCGGAGGTTATACCTGAAAAGGGGTGACCCTGATCTCGAAGAGATCGGTTTTGGGGGTGAGAGATGATTGGGGGTCCAGAGACTATGGGGGCTATACCTGCAAAGATGGTGGGCCCCTTCCCTGATTTCCCCCCCCCCAACCCAAGGAGGGCCGAGGTGGCATCGCATTTAGCTGTCTCTCTTGAAGAAGAAACTGTTTTGCGTGCAGCGGCTTATGGTACTGTGGATCACAAGTGTGATAACAACTATTCGAAATATGGGCAAACCAGTTTTTCATGGAATACCACCAACTGATACAACAAGCATTGGTGAAGCTACCCTAAGCTACTGCAGACTAAAGTCTTGTAGGTTATGGACTACTGCCACAGAATTTGTCGATCAATTAAGAATAAAGCAAATGGCTGAAATCATGCAGTTGCTACGTGCGCAAAGTGATATGATGCTATAGTAGCGTCGTGACTCATGCCGTTGGACAACGTAGGTACCAAACAGGGCAGAGTGGCTGCAGCGAAGCATGGTGTCTTTATATTTTATAAACTGTTATATATCCAGACGATACATCCGACCAGATTTGTTGTTTATTGAACCACCCAAGTCAGTATATATCTTTAAACTGCTAACACCAGTCGTTCAAAATTACATCTACGCTACATTTGCGTGTGCTTAGTCACTTAGATCATGTTGCAGGAACGAAGACATTCTTCAACTCTTAGCAAGCCTGCACTACTGGCACTGTCAGCGCCAACAGTCAGCTCCAAAGTAATCTCTTCCTGCATTGAAACTACTAAGCAACCCTGTAATCTTCATATTAAAGTAACTCTAAGATGGATACCAGGACTTTTTGGTGTCGACAGCAGTGAGAGATCGGACTAACTGGCAAGGTTGGGCTCGTTGCCCCTTTGTTGGCCCTGAATTCTGCCTTAAACTCTCTGCTAGGTTCGCAAGATCTGAAGTAAGCAAATTACCATCTAGAGTCAGATGGGAATTCAGAGGTGGCTGCAGACAGCGGAAAGCCGTCTATCCTATGTGTGACAAATAAAGCTAGATTCAAGTCCGCTAATTTGGTACTCATTGGTCAATAATCTCATGGATGTCCATTTCTTTAAAGTGGCTCAGAGCAGTTCTGCGAGTCCTGTAACGTTGTAACGTAGAAGAAACATCAGAACACGTTCCTCTCAATTGTAGCGGTATTACTGTACTTAGGAAACATATATATTGTTTGGGTCATGGGGATCTTACCAGTTTCCGAATTGACGGTATCAAGAAAATAGTAAGATATGCCCTGGAATGCGGGAAGTTCTGATCTAATTAGAGCGCGCCTGTATAATATATAGTACATTCCGGTCCACACACAATTTGTCCCCACCTCAGTTCCATCTTTCTATACCTATATATTTTGAAGTTATGAACTGAAGACGTGTTTTAATAATGGACTGATATATGTATATAACAGGTTTTGTTTATGAGTTAGTGCGAATTAAGTAAAAGAATAGATATGTTGGTGTTACGTAATTTTGTAATGCACATGATTTTGAGTTGTGCTTGGTTTTGACTCAAACCTTTATGTCCAGTAAGAATAGTGCAATAAGTTTCCTGAAAATTTATTGCCTCAAACAGCGATATATTTGGTGATTTATCAGCTTACACATGTTTTGTCATCGAACGACAAATTTCTTCATATTTATCACGTTATCATATTTCAGAGATGTCTCTATTTAAAATAATTCGAAATTCACGTGCCGCTAGCAGGGTAAGCATATCAGTTATGTTTTATCATTACATTATTTTGTATTTCTTCCTTAGCTGCGAGCTACACATGTTAATACGTTAGCTGAATATTATAATATGTTTTCTGGTCTTATGTTACAAACTTTATGTTTTCTAACTTTATCCCGGTACTCCAGCAGGACTTCTGAACCGTATAATATTCATTGAGCGTAGTATAACAAGACTGACTTAATTTCTCTTTATTTTGCGAGTAACTGGCTGCTACATAATAACTCGCACGGCGACAAAACCCGGAGAGAATGCGGCTAGTCTGTGCTTAATGATTATTTGGAACCTGCTGGATTAAGCTTCCAGTGCCACATTCAAAATACACAAAGAGAATAAGGCACCAACGGACATTTAAGGACTGCTCTGTGTCATTGTCAACATAATCCTTTATATTTTCCAGAACCGAAGGATCCTTGACATTTTTTCCAGTGGGCCAAGAAGACGAAATCTTGGATTATCACATTACATCTTGCAAAGAATTACTTCATTCGTCAATTTTCCACGTTGTGGGTTCCCACTACTTGCTATATTGAACTTGGTTGGAGCGTCGTACTTTATATTAAAGGGCTAAATAACCTTGTACCTTGTAACCCCATCTTTTACGATAATTGTGAAACTCTTTTAGTTTGTACCGAAGATTTAGATATTTTTGAAACAGAGTTTCCGCTGAGGGTGCTAGGGAGGAAATTTGTGAAAATTTGTATTTTTTGTTCGAGAGCAAAAGTGATGACTATATGTCCTTTAGTTGAACGCGAATAGCTCCGACCCCATCTTCGGGACCAAAATAGAAAAACAGGTTTCTTAGCGTTCTTTGTTAAATCTAACCATACAGGTATCAGTGTTTCGCAACCCACACTTCGCGAAAGAGGTATCGCATCGAAACTTAAAGACCGTAATCAGCTCATCGAGATCTATAACTTTGGTGACCACTACATTTTTATGGGTCTGCTGTCTTCGCTGCTTTGAGCCCGGATATGGTTCAGCGATACTTTTCCATATAATACTGATCTTTCAAGTTTCGGCATGTTATTGCGTGTTTTTGCCTTACATCGAGTGTCTATTAGGTTATTACGCACGCTGGATAAAATGGTTTCGCTATTTAGAGTCTAGCCTGACTATATTATACCTTTTCACGGGGTTTAAAGGATTTTACGGTCGGCGTACTCGATTTTCAAAATGTGTGTTTTCACTTGTTTAGTCGTGCGTTGCACGCAGGGCATCAAAAATTTTTATGGTCAGCAAAGATTTAGGTTTTTCAAAGGGTTCAGGGTTTCAGAGGTTCTAGTGTCGCATATACATCAAACATAGCCTGTTACAGTTGAGTACTCGGAATGATAACGCATAAATGAAGCCAGGCTACGTGTCACTCTCGCATACGAGATACTAATCTAAAGTGTGGTATGTATGTAGTTCATCTGTTAATGATATAGCTTTCTACGACAAATTATGGTGGCTTCATTTTTGATCCAGAGAGTTTTAGCCTAAAGACTACCGTGCTCTATTTGACAACTATAGCTTTGTTGTTATGCACTTTGGTCAGAGCAATTGTTTTGGACCTATAGGCAAAGTTAAAAATTTCCAGAAAGCAGAATTTCCAACATTTTGACAAATCTAGTTTCCTACGTGTTAGAGGTAAACGATGCTCTTATATATAATGTTATTTAATCTGGTAAACGCGTTCGCTTCATTGTTTTTAACCCACATTAAGGTTATGTCGTTAACCTCGGTGGGGCACAGCAGAGGTCCATAATGATACATTTCGTGGCCGAAAATTGGAAATTTTTTGCTACTTATTCAATTTAGCAAGCTGTGGGGGTAGGACTAGTATGGCCCGATAGCCGTTCGTTCTTAACAAATACAATAAAAACAATTATAGCTACGTGCAATACATCAATTTATTAGGGCAACCACTAGAAGTTCGAAGTGAAGAAATAAAGCATCCTAAAGTTTTGATATGCGATGGAAATGGCCATAGCGTTGCCACTAGTGTAGTCCAAGTGTATTGTTATGCTAAAGTAAACTTAAACTACTCCCATCAACCATCTTGCCTTGCTATTTCGGTTAAAGATCTGTTATCGAAAGTATTTTGACGAACCGTAACTCGGCGCAAAACTGATTGCAAACACATAGCTGTGCTATAGAAATACGGCTAATTTGTGTTCGCAAAATTTCGACGAAAACTACTGAATTTTTTCAAACAAATATTTACCGAATTAAGATTAGGCTAGGTTTGTTTGCGAATTTGTGACAGTAGCATTACGATAAATTTGTTCGCGAACACAGGTAAATGCAATTAAAAAGCTGATATGTATTAGATAACCGTTTTCCTGCAAATTGAATATCGCAAAATTCCGTTCTCACATCAGTCGTAATTCTTGGTACTTGTTTCTGATTTTACTAATTTTCTGTTGGCGAAAAATCGATGAAATTTCAGAATTTGTTTCATAACAAGGATTGGTGGTTTGTTATTATCTGTTACAAAATAGGACGGTCGATGGGCGTAGGTTAAGTATACTCATGTATTATTATGGTATTGGAGGGCATAGGAAACTCAGTTCTGTGGTTTTAGGTTGTGGTGGAGTGTAGTCTAGCTGTGCTGCCTTTCTCTGCCCGCGCTACATCGGTAACTAGCCTTATTGATTCGTAAAATCTAGCTTAAGTTAATTTTTACTTTTCAGAGAGGTGCGGTCACGACAATTATTCGTGGATTGGCCGACACTTCAGGTATTTTCATGAGCTTTAGATTATAGCAGTGCTGCACAGTTTATATCTATCAATCATGTATGGGTTATCAGTGCATTCAAATTTTTGTGTTTTTTCTGTTTGCGTGGCGTGCAAAGGTATTTGTATTTGTCGCAGTCCCATCAAGTAGTCGGAGAAACCAACTGTTTTTTTTCAGGTCTTCCGAACATTCTGCGATCGGCATGAAGAATCTTAATTTTGATAAGAACGTACAATGTAATTAATCGGAAAACTTGCCCACGTATGAAATTTTTTAAGCTTCATAATAAAATTTTATATTTAAAATATAATGGGTTTGATAATCCATCGAAATTTGTGACTATCTAGTGATGTAACTTCAGTGCACAGAGGCCGGTCTGGCATGGACCGGTTTAGCTTAAGATGTCCGGACCGCCCCTAATCAATCAATTCAATCTGTGGTGTTCAATTTGTTTAATAACGAGTTAAAGGAATGGTCCTAATTGGCGGATAGTTATTCGATTTACGATAGTTTGCTGACAATGACAACACTGTAATATAATGACAATGCTATCACTATATGTACCATCATTTCGGTCAATGATCACAACCGGTGGGTATCTAGTATTTTTAACGTCCTAGCCCACTACACGTGACTATAGGTCAAGAAAATAAATCTAATTTTGTAATGTATATATAATTATATGTATCAGTATTGCAGCAAAATTCACGGTAACCGGGTTTTTTGGTGTTGATATTAAGGTATCATGAAACAGACGTGTGCAATTAAAATAAAAACTCTATAAAATATACGTGTAACCGTTAATTTATATGTTGATGTCTGGGCTCTCCATTCGCTGAAAATTTTGCCAGGGGGCATGAACCGGAAGGCACCTGTTCTGAACTAGGGGGAACCGAAAAATGCCAGGCCCCTATAATTTGGAGAGCCCAGGATGTATTAATCTTCTAAATTTACGAACCGCTGCGGTCCGGGACAAACAAATAGCAGCCAGGACCGGTCGGGATACATCTGTAAGCTAGCTTGTCTGAAGTGGCTTTGGGGACTCCAGGTATTCAAATCCCAATATTAGCCAGATTTTCGTTCATGTCCATCCGCACACTCACACAAAACTACCTATTTTCAACTAGTGAAGCTCGCTTGCGAGCCAGAATTCGAGTGGTGAGAACAATCTCACGAAGTCGGTTGTAGAAAGCACACACAAACAAAGCCTACACGCAGTACGCAGGTGCAGCATTATATAAACCGTGAGTGATGAGTCGTATTTACGCCCGCCTCTTTTGATAGCCAACGTATGCAGTAGACAAAACATCATACAACGAATATAAAAACAATGAACAAACAATTTAATAATTCAATAAAACCCTAAACTGACCGTGGAAAGAACGTTAAAGAATTCAAACCGACACTTGAGAAAAATCTCATTTTTCATACCAAGTATGAAGCAGAAGTGTGAAAAATATTTGCCACACAATTTTTTGACTCTCGTAATGAGCTTGTTGGCCCAGAAAACCCCATATAAGACACTAAAAGCAACAAAAACACACATTTAGGTGCATTTCTCACGACTTTTCACCAAATATGAAATTTGGCGCCAACTAGCTTATAGACTCCAGATTGGGAAGTAGTTGAAAAATTTGTTAAATATCATTGGAAAGCCCTGGTAAAGCTACATGGAATAGGCCTATTAGTTTGCGGATACCTCGATTACTTATCGAGAAAAGTCGCAAAAACTGGAGGAGGTGCCCGAAAAATGGGCCAAAATGACGTAATTTTGCCCCATAACTTTTCTCACAGGAAAAAAATTCAAACATCTGGCTCCGTCACTACACCTAAATCGATTGGTGGTTCGAATGAGCTCTCTTGCATCAAAATCCGCCCAGCCATTATATAATTTTTTCAGGAACTGATCTGGTTGTAATTGGGTCAGGGCCTGGTGGTTATGTGGCCGCGATAAAAGCTGCTCAGTTAGGAATGAAGGTAATATATAATGTTTTCCAACTTATTCTTCCAAAAATACAGGTAGCTTTGTTCACCAATGTATAGTTAAATGCGTCAGATTTTTTGTTGGATTCGCAAGTTATTTCTATAAATCGAAGTTACTTTTGTATACAACTCTCAAAACGTATGTTGGTGATTGTTCATAAGCTTTTAAAGGCTGCCAACAAGTTCAGCAAGATGTTGGTTGGCAGAATCCTTCATTCATAATTATATCGGAGAAAGCGAAACTGCTAGCGCCTTAACCAAAAGTGGTCACCATGTTTTTAAAATTTGGTATCTTTGCAATATTAATTTTACGTCATACTTGCGGTTTGACATTGATAACTTCAAAAAGGCGTGTTCACTCAAACTTTGTGCTCAAACTTTGAGCTCAAAATTTGACGGTGATTTTTAACGAAAAATCGCAATATTTCAAAATTTGAGAACAAAATTTCTGCTCAAACTTTTTCAAGTAATGAATGTTGTTTGTGATTGGCTACGGGAATATCCTTGAAAAGTTTGAACAGTGTTCACACATTCAAAGTTACCAAAAATGCAAAAAAGATGCTTTCAAACTTTGATCAAATTTTGAGCTCAAAATTTGAGCAAAAAGTTTAAGTGTGTGAACACACCTAAACACAGAGATTTTGTTTATGAATGGGATTTGATCAAATTTTAATCAAAATTTGAGCAAAAAGTTTGAGCGTGTGAACACGCCTTAAGGAACGAAGGTTTTGTTCATGAATGGGATTCCGGCGTGGTCACTGAAACAGGGGTTGCTAGTTGGGGGTGAGTTGCTACTCCGAGGAGGAAGAACCAAATCGAAGTCGCAGGTAAATAAAATTTTAGTTTATTTAAGACAGCCTTATAGGCAACTTTAAAGCAGTTTAAGTCATATTCTTAACGGTCGCCGTACCACCAGCACTGCAGATTTGTTCATTTTTACGTCGAAATTAATTTATTGTTGTTCGAATGTGCAGTGTCAACACTTCGTTATTCGTTGTCTACCGACAAATTTTGCCGCCGGACATTCATCACTGAACGCTGCGTTTAGTCTGCGTTCCATCCCCATCCGCAATCCCTTTTATCGGAAGTCCGATATAGCTATGTTCCCCACTAGACTAACGTTGGTTGATGCTATCGTGTGTCATTTATGTGTGAAGTTTTATTTGAAACTAAGCGAGCTGCCTGTCAGTAATATTCATAACTTATCTTCTGATAGATGGATTTTGACAAATATTTTGTTCCTTAGCAAACGTGATGTGCACTTTTGTTGAAAGCTTAGATTCCAACCCCATCTTTCTTATGTCGGCAAAAAACTGGTTTTAAGAATGCTATGTCAAATCTGGCAGTCTGGTTATCTGTGTTTCGCTGCCCATATGTGGCTACACAGGCTTTCCAATGAAAAATGACTATCCGGAATCAGCTCATCGTGATCTACAAGTTGTCGACCATCACATTTTTTTGTGGGCCGCTCTCTATACTGTTGTGTGCACGAATCCACATTGTTTGTCGGTCATTTGCCAGAAAATTTCAATTTTTCAAATTTCGGCTGTTAATTACCTTACAATTGGTGTCTCCCAGGTTATAAAGCACGCTGAATAAGATGACCTATTATGTAGTGATCAACTGGATTATAGGTCATGTATTACTTTATGAACAGGTTTTTCCGTGCACTGAATATGACGGTTTGGTTATCTTGTGTTCAGCACCAATATTTCATGCCTTTCAGTAGTTTTTCATGCTGTTTAGAGTCGGCAAACCGGTTTCAACGATATAGCCTGTCTTAGGTTATTTGGTTAGATATTGCTTTCAGTCCATTTAAATCGGTCTTTATAGATTTTCAATACCTTGAATACCTTCGTGTGGTCATCTCTAATCCAAAATACTGTACCGTTCCTTTTCGTTGGTTTTATACGGGTTTTTAGTCGACCGCCACCAAATCCGATTTACCAAAATAATTTCGACTGTTATAACTTATGTGCTTATGCGGTGTTTTGTGCTCCTTCATAAGCCATTATATATAGGTTTTTGAATTGGTGGTGTTTCTTGTTATCAGACCAACACTGAGGCTTCAGGGGTTCTAGAACATTTAGAACACGAAGCCCGCTATACTAGTGATAATAGAAGAAACCACGCTTTATCTGTCATATGTACACTCGCTGTCGGGAAGCTAGCATATTTTCTTGCATGTTTAGACAGTTTGTGTTGAAAAAGACAGCACGCTTGGTGGAACGTGTCTTAATGTTGGATGCATCCCGTCAAAGGCGCTGCTAAATAATTCACATATGTACCACGCTGCGATCCATGGTGACTTGGCAAGCAGAGGTTAGTTAGCAATTATATATTTTTGTCGTTTCATTACAGCTTGAGTGCCAACACAAGTTCGCTATGGAGAATAGAACTGCATTTCTGCATCCGCCGGTACATTTTTGTTAAGTAGCTTAACAGGGCTGCTTGTGTATTAATGCGAAACTTGTTTACTAAATTTTTTCGCATGTTTCTTTCAGTTTCAGATAGTGAATGTCTAGTGTATATCTATGCTCGTATATTCTTGTTTTTGTTGAAACTATTCAATATTTTTTCAATTCTGCATATAGAAAAATAGAAAATGGCAAAAACATTTTAGCAATACTATTGCTAAAGTGTGTATTATAAAATTTGGTCATCAAAAACCAATGAAATAAAGGCACTTTTAAGAGACCCCGACAATTGTTATTCATGCTCTACGCTGATTTATCTACGTTGTCAACGGCCTGATGGTATCCCCGAAGAAACCTTACTGGTTTGGTCAATACCCTCAAAAGAGGGCATTCCTTCTGTCCAAAATTTTAGGGTGTCAAGTGCTCTTGCGGGTCGGTGGATCCATTTTGTGTATTTTTAGACCGAAAACTACTCCACTTGGTGAAATCGCATTATATTGCATATTATATACTTAGTACTGCAGCACGCAGGATACAATACATGCATAAGAATGAGACCAGCAAGCATAATAGCCAAATTGAGTCACAAATCATGTGAGTTGAAAAATAATTGTCCATAAAACACGTAGGTATAACATTAAGTTGGTTGTTGATATCAAACGAAAGCTAGCTGTGTTCTCCAATATATATGTAACGGTAATGTCAGTGCGCAAATCCAAACGCAATGCCCATACGACCTCGGCTGTCGTAACCTCATGGACGCACCTAACTGACTCATTTTTTTCTGTCGGTCCCAAGCAGTGTCGGAGCTTAGGCGCTTCACGGGATGTGTTCGGATCCCGCCGGATCCGTTGCTTACGTGGTACTACCTCTAAGGTCTACAGGGAGGTTGGCTCCGTCACCTTCTCACAGGTCAAGGAGCCCATACCACTATTATTTCTCCGGCTCTCACGTGGAAGTTAGCATAACGTTGGGGTTGATCAGAGGTGATTTCCGCCTATTTAATTTGTAGCTAGTGTGGCCCCCACTAGGGTCCCCACAGTCCCTAGACGTAAAAAATCGGATCATTGCTTTTTGTGAGCATCATTGGACCTTCGGAGTTCTCGCACAATTCAGTCGTACTCTCATATTGAATAGTCGAAGACCCACGATAAGGCTTGCGACTTTTCCGACGTCAAGCCTGCACGCAGGTCGTCGACTGGGACGACAATTTTAAACCCCTTTTGATACATATCGCTACGTATAACATCAACAACAACAGGAACGCGAAGGATTTGTAATGATTATTTATTGACGAACAATTCGAATACACGGTCGGCAACGGGTTAATTCAATACGGTCACACAATTGACTGTTAGCATACATTTACAAGTGGCGATGGTATCAATGACACAACACAAATACACGATTCGAACGGATAGTTGAGTTGCCTCAAACTCTGGGTCGCAGCCTTCTTAATCGAACCTGCACAGCCGTTTGTTAGATCAACTTCAACGACTATATTCAGCTTTGACAGACACTTGTGACGGTTGCGCTTACCTTATTAAAAAGAAATTTGGGGCAGGTAAGTGGATCTAACGATACAGCTAACAGGTGCCAGAAGCTAACTGACCGCTTGAAAATTATAGTAATATGCCAGTTGGCTGATCCAGATAAGCTGAAGGCTGTTAACAAAATAGGAGTAACAAACTGAATATATTACATTAGGCACCCAGGTGTGCTACGGAGAAAAGACAGGTGGTTTGGGGGTGTGGGTGCGATTCGAATACTTATCCTACTCTACAAGGGGTTAATTATAGTGACAAAATATACGTATACATCAGGGAGTAACCGGAATTCCGGTTCCGGTTCCGGTTCCGGCGAAAATCGTGTTCCGGTTGCGGTTCCGGCAAAGGGCAAAAACCATACCGGAACCGGAATTCCGGTTTAAAAATTTTCTTTGAAATTTTCCAAGTTTTTTGCTTCATCCTGTAATTCAAACATATGTAATATATATTATACAATGATCAAGCTCCAATAATGCCAAGCAAAAGAAAAGATTAAATAACCAATTTGCCGTGTGAAACGTAAGTAGGGCACATAATTTGAGCAGGAATTTTTCATAATAAACTGCAGGAGTTTGTTAAATCAAAGCCAGATTGATGCTTGTAGCAGCTATTTTACACATCCAGAAGTCTGTGAATTAAACCGGTCCAACTCGGTAACAGAGTATGGCTTACGCAGAAGTACTTAGGGTATGCTAGGCTAACATAAATTGCGTCAAACAGTGCGCTTGTAAACTTGGTAAATCAGCCTAAATTGAAGTAAACTAACGATATCTGCAACGCAGCTAGAAACTGCTTTCTTGGCAATGAAATGTATTTATTGAAACTGTGCGAGCAGCATCACAGTGTGTCTCATTTATAGCAGTTTGATTAGAAAGTTATCATCATTATGATCTAACTGATGGGCACTGTTTATCCAACGCTAGCCTAAACAGTGTCTCTGACCACTGATCAGAAAATTACCTTCTATCTATCATTTTCTCTTAGAATCATATAAACCAATAATTTTAAGTTTCCTACAGAAGAACATGCAACAAACGTATGTGTAGTAAAGGGAGGCGATTGGAGACAGAGCGAAAGTATGTATTCTACGCTCCAAGCTTTGTAAGCACATTCGATTTGACGCAGTATACACAATGGTGTATAGTGGAAGACATTTTTTGCTCTGAATGTCCAAAAACCGACATATTTGATCGACAAATAAACATTATTAGCTTCCTCAGTCTCTTTAAAGTTTCAGAAAGGCAATAATACCATCGCAATACATTAAGTTTAATGTACAAGTTATTTTTAATGCATTTTAAATCCACTATACCTTCATTTCTTCCATCATCTGTTTTACTATATATAAATTTCGAAGACCAGGTTCCGGTTCCGGTTCCGGATCCGGTTTAAATGGACGGTTCCGGTTGCTGGTTCCGGTTCCGGTAAATTTCGGTTCCGGTTATTCCCTGGTATACATGGTACATATCAAGAATATACAACGAGCAACAGTTATATTATGCAATGAAGGAATAGTGGTATTGCAACATAGTAACGTGATACAACTCCTGGACAGTGCGATTTATACCGATGACATTACCTAACAGAACAGTGAAATTTTCTTTTCTCGCGCGTATTGTATGTAATCCTACACATTAATTAGTAACACTGAATTTACTGATTCGTATCGCTTTTAGTTGAAACTTTTAAGCCCAATGGGCTCGACACGATCCTATAATCCTATAAATCGGTTTAAGGTCAGGATTGGGTACTCGCGGGGATGTATTTATTATACACAAGTATATATATATATATTATATTGTATTAGGATCGCTTTTGTTTAGCTTAGGTCAGGCTTATCCGATGGCCAGTTCATCAGGACTTAACATACTTAGTATGACTGGCAAATATATATATATATATATATATATATATATATATATATATATATATATATATATATATATATATATATATATATATCAGGGAACCGGAACCGAGATTTACCGGAACCAGCAACCGGAACCGTCCATTTAAACCGGATCCGGAACCTGGTCTTCGAAATTTATATATAGTAAAACAGATGATGGAAGAAATGAAGGTATAGTGGATTTAAAATGCATTAAAAATAACTTTTACATTAAAGTTAATGTATTACGATGGTATTATTGCCTTTCTGAAACTTTAAAGAGACTGAGGAAGCTAATAATGTTTATTTATCGAACAAATATGTCGGTTTTTGGACATTCAGAGCAAAAAATGTCTTCCACCATACACCATTGCGTATACTGCGTCAAATCGAATGTGCTTACAAAGCTTGGAGCGTAGAATACACACTTTCGCTCTGTCTCTAGTCGCCTCCCTTTACTACACATACGTTTGTTGCATGTTCTTCTGTAGGAAACTTAAAATTATTGATTTATATGATTCTAAGAGAAAATAATAGATAGAAGGTAATTTTCTGATCAGTGGTCAGAGACATGTTTAGGCTATCGTTGGATAAACAGTGCCCGTCAGTTAGATCATAATGATGATAGCTTTATAATCGGAATGCTATAAATGAGACACACTGTGATGCTGCTCGCACAGTTTCATTAAATACAGTTCATTGCCAAGAAAGCAGTTTCTAGCTGCGTTGCAGATAACGTTAGTTTACTTCAATTTAGACTGATTTACCAAGTTTACAAGTGAACTGGCGGGTGCTTGACGCAATTTATGTTAGCCAAGCATACCCCAAGTACTTCTGCGCAAGCCATACTCTGTTACCGAGTTGGACCGGTTTAATTCAAACGTATCCCACAGACTTCTGGATGTGTAAAATAGCTGCTACAAGCATCGACCTGGCTTTGATTTAACAAACTCCTGCGCAGGTTATTATGAAAAATTCCTGCTCAAATTATGTGCCCTACTTACGTTTCACACGACAGTAGATGAAAAATGGGCGTTTGGCCCCCCCCCTCCCGGAGGAGTCTCCATACAAATTTTGTGTGATTACGAAATCGAAGCGGGGAGCCATAATTAGTCATCATAGGTATGTTAGCTATGTACATAATGTATATAAATATGTGTATGTGTATATTATATAGATTTATAACATATATTGCACACATACATACATGTATGTATCTCTTATATGCTACACACCTACTGTTTGTGTATATATGTATTGACCAGGGAGTAACCGGAATTCCGGTTCCGGTTCCGGCGAAAATCGTGTTCCGGTTGCGGTTCCGGCAAAGGGCAAAAACCATACCGGAACCGGAATTCCGGTTTAAAAATTTTGTTTGAAATTTTTCACATTTTTGCTTCATCTGTGATCCAAACATATGTAATATATATTATACAATGATCAAACTCCAATACAACCGAGCCAAAGAAAAGATTAACTAACCAATTTGCCGTGTGAAACGTAAGTAGGGCACATAATTTTAGCAGGAATTTTTCATAATTACCTGCAGGAGTTTGTTAAATCAAAGCCAGGTCGATGCTTGTACAGTGATTCGAAACATCCACAAGTCTGTGGGATAAATTTGAATTAAACCTGTCAAAATCGGAAACAGAGTGTGGATTAAGCAGAAGTACTAAGCCTATGATTGGCTAACATAAATTGCGTCAAGCACCAGCCGGTGCGCTTTAAACTTTGCAAATCAGGTGAAACTGAAGTAACGTTATCTGCAACGCAAGCAGAACCTGCTTCCTTGGCAATAAACTGTATTTATTGAAACTGTGCGAGCAGCATCACCTGTGTGTCTCATGTATAGCATTTTGATTAGAAAGTTATCATCATTATCATCTAACTGACGGGCACTGTTTGTCCAACGCTGAAGCTGTAAAACAGTGTCTCTGAACACTGATCAGAAAATTACCTTCTATCTATTATTTTATCTTAAAATGATATAAACCAATAATTTTAAGTTTGCTACAGAAGAACATGCAACAAACGTATGTGTAGAAAATTGAGGCGACTGGAGACAGAGCGAAAGTGCTGTATTTATGCTCCAAAGCTTTGGGGAAGACATATCCCATTTGACGATAAATGCAATGGTGGAAATGGAAGGCATTTTTGCTCTGGGTGTCCAAAAAAATCAACATATTTGATCGATAAATAAACATTATTAGCTTCCTCAGTCTCTTTAAAGTTTCAAAAAGGCAGAAGAATACCATCGCAATACATTAAGTTTAATGTAAAAGTTATTTTTAATGCATTTTAAATCCACTATACCTTCATTTCTTCCATCATCTGTTTTACTATATATAAATTTCGAAGACCAGGTTCCGGTTCCGGTTCCGGATCCGGTTTAAATGGACGGTTCCGGTTACTGGTTCCGGTAAATTTCGGTTCCGGTTATTCCCTGGTATTGACATACATGTCTACTTCACATATATATAAATACATACACACATAGCTTTAACTTTCGTTGATTTGATAAGCTGAAAATAATCTCTTTTAAAATTCTTTTTAATAAAACAGAAACGCTACGTCAACTCAACCTCATTTAATATGCATAAAACTCAGAATATTTAATTACTTGACGCTCATTAAGTATGCAAACGCCATATGCCAAGATATCTCATTAGCTATGCACAAAAAAAACAGAATATTTAATTAGGTCAGTCTCATCTAATATGCAAGCACCTTATGTTCATTATTAGGCTGCAGTTTGGTTTTAAATAAGGTTTCATTTGACTCGTGACGTTATCATGCATGGTCGTATTTATAGCTCTTTGTTTTATTCTACCCAAACTAATAATAAATAATACGTAGTAGTATAGTAGGAGCAGCACGAACACAGAGGATTTGAGGATTCATTCACCTTCATTATATATGTATGCTATACATTCATGATATAATATGCTTGGAACAAGTACCCGGCACACGCTGACACCATGGTACAACCCCGTACCTAGCTCCGTACAACCCGGTACCCCTCTAATGACCCCAAACAAAAAATTAAAATTTTCGGCCGTATCAAGGGCCTCATCAGGCGGCTGTAGGCTACCGCTACGTTTTTTCTTTATTGAAAAAATTACACAATAAAGCAATATGTAATGGAACCAAGAACAACACATA